>PVKC010000110.1:48381-59016 GCA_004027635.1 Crocidura indochinensis | reverse complement strand
TCGAAGGACCTGGGATCATCTAGGTGTCAAGGATCAAACTTAGATTGGGTGCATGCAAAGCAAGGGCTCTGCCCTAAATACTCTCTCCCAGTCTCTAAAATGAAAGATCTCAAACTCACTTTGAACTCTCTGAAAAATTAAACAGACAGATCAGATTGACACTAGAGGCATATTTTTACATTTTTATATCATTTTAGAAGAGATAATGGACCAAAGTTAACTTAACAATGTGTAGACCTTGGGCTAAGCATGGTTCACAAAAACCTAAGAGACTGGAACAATTGCTGCATAGTAATTAGATATGCCTCTTCACCACCCATATCTACACAGAGGATCTGGGATAAGACTTCTTGCCTCTGGCCAGTTATATGCAGGTTTGGGTCTCATATGCAGTAACTTGAGCAAATTCCTATATGCAATATAATCTCAAGGACAAATATGCTCTTTACTTATAACATTTTTTCAAGCAAATGCTATTTTATTTCTTGCATAGAATTTTTTGGGAGTGTTTCCCTGGTAGGAAAAGAGTTACATGTTATTCTTTGACTGTTAGACTACTGACCTATGAAAAAGTCAATGCTTCAACATAAATGTTGACAAGCTTAAATGAACTCTGCTTAATTACCTATAGACTATTTTCCTCTGTGCTTAAAGCTGGATCTAAAATTGCAAGTGGAGTGAATTTTCACCATCATGCCCTGAAGACTTTTGTTTCGACATACACTATTCTCTAGGATTCATAGACCTGGGACATATGGGTCCTGAACACCTGGCAGTGAAAAGATATTTTAATGGGTAGAGAATAAAAAGAAAGGCACGTCTAAATACTGGATGTTTTTTCTCTGAACCCATTTTCCTTCTTATTTATCACACTAATTATTAAATACAAAAAATGTTGGGGCCTGGGAGATAGTGTGGAGGTAAGGCGTTTGCCTTTCATGCAAAAGGTCATCGGTTCGAATCCCGGTGCCCCATATGGTCCCCCGTGCCTGCCAGGAGCAATTTCTGAGCATGGAGCCAGGAGTAACCCCTGAGCACTGCCGGTGTGACCCAAAAACCAAAAAAAAATTGTCATGATACATTAGAATGTTGAAAAATGCCTAAATCTTACAAGAGGAGCAGAAAATACCCATTTCTGCTGGACTATGGCTGCAGCATTTGACTAGGACTGAGCATAGAACCATTTGGCCAGAGAAGAGTGTACCTTCTGGGTCTTCAAATTGCTACTTGAGAATTCATCCCAATAGGAAAAAATACATTGATTTAGATCATTCTAAATCAAAATAGAAGAATAAGTTTGGACAATGAAATTTTTTATTTAAAACAAGGAATCCAATTAAGAAGCATTTTCAACCATAGAGAAAAAGGTGATTGTCTGTATATTACCAAATTCTAGTCTGGATGAAAAGGAAAAAAGTTGATTTAAGGACTGTAAAAGACACACAATTTCCCTGACTTAATAGTAAGATATGTAGAGCAAAGGTTGTTATTGGCATTTTCTCACTTAATATCTGCATGAATACTATTATCAATCACTATTTATTTGAAGATAAAAGAGCACAAGTATGGAAGCTCTTTAAAGCATACTCAATCCAGAAGAATGTGGTAGACCACACTGCTAAAGGCACTGCTAAAGGTCTCAGTTCTGGTGAGGGTTTGGGAGTGGCCAAAGCACTTCTCAGTGGAATATATGGAGTTCCTGACCTAATTGGGGTCATATATAAGTGAAATAATTGGGAGTCTATATGTATGTATATATTCATTTATATTATTTTATTTGTAAAATGATCTTTCAAATGTCAACTTGAAAACCAAGATTAAAATAGTGTATGTGTTCATATTTAAAATTTGTTCTTTCTGAGTGTAAATTTATCTTTGCACAGAGGATATTTATCTCTGACAACTGAGAAATTAAAAGAACCATGATCTAGTTTCCCATTCTTCAACCAACTTATAGTCAACAATTTCATATTAACCATATCTAAATCTACAAAGTACCACCATTGGGGAAAACATTTTCTCTCTTCTCTCAAAAACTTTCCCATATTAACCTTCACAGCATCACAAGGACATGGGGATATGGACTAATTGACCTTTCTTAACCACAGTCTTAGAAATCAAGACTCAAATATGTTTCCAAGAAGAAAAGATTTCCTTGATAGCAGAATTGACTTGACTAGAGTTCCATGAGTTTACCCTGACTGCAATGAATAGAATCTAGAATGGCATTTATTTTAGACTCAGAATCTAGTGCTTTCTCAGAAATGTTAACAGTGTCTCTCTCTTAATAAAATATGTTAAGAATCATAGAAGCAGGATTCACTGGTAACAACATCTCAAAACATTAATGCTAAAATTCTTGATAATAAAGAGTGATCAAATTCCCTCACAATTAACACTCTACAAGCTGTTTTCAAGAAACTTTTAAAACACTCTTCTTTACTATAATGAATATTTCCTATCATTTCTAGGATATAATAGAAAATATTTAGTAAATGGGTGGGCTAATAAAAATAAAATAATTTATCTCTCTTTTTAACTGCAACGTTTTAGAAATTTTAGTACATGCTTTGAGCATAGAAAAGTGTGAGGCATTTAAAAGTCTACACAGAATACCTTCCCACTAAATGACATATAGGAAAAGGGAAAGGGTATGTATGGGTAGAAGATCAAGCTGAAGAAAGGTTAATCAGAATAACAGTCTTCCAAATATATGAAAACTTAAATAAACATGCATCCTAAATTGGGGACTGCGTGATATTGCAAAGGTATGGTGTTTGCCTTGCATGTGGCTGATACAGGACCTCGGTTAAATCCTCAGAGCCAATAACCTGGTGTAACTCCTGAGTGTCACCAGGTGTGCCCCCCAAAGAACAAAACAAAAACAATCAAAAACACATCCTAAATTTAATATTGTTTCCAAGGAATCAGTTCAGAAAGAAACAGTTACTGAATTTTGGGGGCCTGAGTGGTGGCTCAAGCCTTAAGGCATCTGCCTTGCGCACTAGCGAAGGACAGACCTCAGTTAGATCCCGGAGTCCCATATGGTCTCCCAAACCAGGAGCGATTTCTGAGCACATAAGTGTCACAGAGTCTGGCCCAAAAACCAATAAATAGTAAATAATAAATAAATAAAAATAGTTCCTCAATTTTCATATGTGTAAACCACAGGAATTATAAAGGAAAGAACATGGAGTCAAAGGAGAAAATTTCAGATGATTAAAGCAGATAAGACTTCCTGGAATAAAATCATGGGAACAATTAAAGTGGCAAACTTCACAGAGATGTTACATATTATGCTTTTCAATTCATGCAGAATGAAGTACACAGAATGGATGTAGGTTGTGCAATTTTTCAATAGCTTAAATGTGTCTGCCTTGTTTGTTAAATTCTTTTTAGTTTGGATCATTTGAGGAACAGACTTTTAATTTTCACTGTAGTTTAAGTAATGTGATTACAGGATTATCCATGCATAGGTGCCCGGGAGATAGCATGGAGGTAAGGTGTTCACCTTTCATGCAAAAGGTCATCGGTTTGAATCCCGGTGCCCCATATGGTCCCCCGTGCCTGCCAGGAGCAATTTCTGAGCATGGAGTCAGGAGTAACCCCTGAGCACTGCTGGGTGTGACCCAAAAACCACAAAAAAAAAAAAAAAAGATTATCCATGCATATGTCTTTGCTGTCCAAAGTCTTGCACCTTTATCATTACTAAAATGCCAAAGATCCTCCACTGCTGTCCTCATTTTGCTCCTTGTAGATTATCCTTGTAGATGCTATTTGAAACTAGCATTGTTTATGTGGCTTCCTATAAATAAGGCTTCTGCAGAAAAAAAAAAAAAAAGGTAAAATCTAGTAACAGTGGGACTGTGATAGGATCGAAACGTAAAGAAATTGTTTGTTTGCTACACAGATAATGGAAAGAGAAAAAAAAAACAAAGCGAGATTTGTGAAAAAGATAAATTGTTCAACCTCCTCCATCCATTCTGCCCCAATTAAGAATTGCAAGAAGAAAATGTGCATTTGCTTTTTAATAAGCTCTGCAGAGAAGAATATTCCATTTTATTTTTCAAAAGCTTAAAAAAGAAAATAAATCTTGAATCTTAGCATGTTTTTTTTTTCTCTAGATTACCTTTTTAAAAATAAAACATTTGCACAATAGAAGAAAGGGCCCAAGTCTGTTATTGATCTGTTATAAATTTCATGGTACTCTTCAAATATCTTCCCGAAAAGTTTGATAGAACAATTTTAAATTACAGTTTTTAAAATTGCTTCAGGTGTCTATGAAAAATATTATATATTGTTTATGAATATTCGGACTTTGATATAGTACATCAATTTAAACCATTGTCACATTATACAAAAGGAGATTTCCAAACATGTAGTGCTTTTGGAAGAATAGTCATACATCTCTAGTCAAATATAGAAAAGGCAGTTTTTTATTTGATTTCCATAACCTTAATTGACACCAATCAAAATATCACTTCAAAGCTAACTAAACATTTTAAATAAATATTACATATAAATAGAAAAACAAACCTCATTTGTAAATAAATTCCTCCACTATTTGCAGCTGGACAATAATCTATGAAAATATTATCTTACAGCTGGACAATACAGCAACTTTTCATTATGCAATTAATGAAGCAATGACTTTAAATAAAAATTGTCTTTATGTAATCTAAGATTAAACTTCAAAATGTTTCACTTACTCAGGGGATTATATAAAGGTGTCATATCAGTTAATTTTCCAGCAGTGATTAATATTCAGTATAAAGTTCAACCTTACTTAAAAATCAGTTAAAATTAAATAATTGCCTGGTGGAAACAACCCATTTAATGAAGCATATTTTTTAAACCCCTTGAAGCATGAATCGTCCTTTGGGGAAGAAGGAGAGTTTCTTAGAACTACTAATGTTCATTCGATAGGTGTTTGAGAAACTTATCAAATATTCAAAGTGCAAACACACACATCTTAGCTCTATCAATATTTATAGCCTGAAAACACATTATTGTTGCAAATATGTCAGGACAATGAAAAATATCCATTTACAATGGGAATACATAACAAAGGGCAGTTGAACAATATAATTTATTTCTATCATTATTGAATGACTTATAAGTAATAAGAAATAAAGCCAGAAGTAAGTTATGAAGGTCATTTCCTCTCATGTATGAAAAACATGAATTGTTTATATCATTATCTTCTATAAAGCATTTCCATCCACTGAGGATTCTGAAAATTATGAGCCAGATGTCTGGACTCTATACTGTGAAAGTGCCCCAAATTGGCTTTCAATGGGCTAAGTCTCTTCTATTTTGTCCTTCAAATCACAAACCAAAATCACCAAACATAAACTAAATGCCTTTTCTTTTCTTAGTGTTAATTGCACTAATAAGTTAGTTATTGACCCTACAAAGAAGATGCCAATATTTTCTGATATGGAATAATATATTAGAACCATAATTAGAATCATTACTAATTACATTATTTATTAATATGAAAGATCATAATAAGTATACCTGGCATACATAGGTGCATACTCTATTATGTAACATCTTAGAAAAATTTGTCAAAAACTATCATTTGATAATATTTTAGAAATTTTCTCTCTTCTCCCTTTTTAATTAAAATTTGCATAAGTATTACTATTTCTTCTTAACACTTGAAAAAAGTATAGACTCAAAATGGAATTTCAATTAACAGAAGTGCAGACTAGTTATCTGAACAGGAATCCAATCTAAATTCCCAGATTCACCTATTTTTTTCAGCATGATATGAATCCTTGACACAAACCTAATATATCTGTCATTAATTATTATGGACTGCTATATAATATACTCTGGACACATTTCTCCTTTCTAAACAATTTATATAAGCATCCATTTATTCAATACCTATGATTTTAAGCACTGCAGAAACCCTTACTCTTCTCTGGGACTCAGTTTCTCATAAATTTATAAGATACAGATAATCTATTATATAAAACACTGGATTCCTTTCTATTTTATCTCTATCACAGGATGGCTTTTCTACTCCAAATTGACTTAAAAATACTCTATCTGTTGAGGTTTTCTTTTCATTTGGGGGGGCAGGTATTCCAAAACCAGCAAAGCTGCTCATAGTTGACTTTAAAGATGGTTAAGAGGAAGAAAAAGTCAAATTAATTTTAGACATTAGAAAGGCAAGAAAACTGCACTTCTTGAGACTACATAGAATAGAGCATTACCAACACATTGATTTTAGCTGAGTAATTTCCACTGCAGAATTCTGTAGAAAAATAAGACAATAAATTTTGTTGTTTAGCTATGAAGTGGGTGCTAATTTGTTACAATAATTCATAGAAAATAATACACTTAGATAGGGACCAATCAATGTCTGGGAGATCTCAGAGCATCCTAAACAGTTATGTTTGCCCTCTTATCTTGCAAACTCAGAATGTGTGCATTAGAAAGTGGGGAGATTTAAAAAATTACAAAAATTTTTATTTGATAATTAATATTTTTCTAAAAATTATTAATACTCCCTAATCTCATCTGGAAAATATTATTTTTCCTTTCCTTTTCATGTTAGTAAAACATATTACATTAATTTATTCACATTAACAAACTAAATGGGTTTGGGGATGAGAAATGACATAACTATACTGAAACATGAATAATTTTTCTAATTTCATGTCTATGTCTAGCTATATTACCCTATCAGTTAATGAATTTGGACTCAACATTTAGATATGAAAAATAAAACATTTCATGTATGTTCTTAAATCCACTTGATCTAGAAGCCACTATCATTGATATGATTTGTATATCAGAATCTCTGCCAACTAACAGACTATCTTACCATGTGATGATAAAGAAGATGTGAACTTTGGGGAATCATTAAGGTATGATGCCAGACTGCTCTTGACTAGAAGAGCTTTAAAGGGATTTGACTCTGGAGGTCACCATACTGGTGAATTCAGTTATATACTGTTAACTTTCAATGTAGAGGCTGCCATGTCAGTAGATCCACAGATATCAGACCTTGAACTTTTAATCTGCATAACTATTAAAATAGATAATTACTATTTATGAACATTCAGATTCTCATATAATTGGAGTGACCCCATAAAGCACACAACAACCCCATTCTGATTCTCTATTCTACTACAATCAGAAAAAATTCTCCATAAATTCATGTGGTCAAGAAGGTGTTCAGAATTGTGGGTGTTGAGTATGATCTCTGAGTCTTCTTCCAAACCACCTAGAGACATTCTGATACAACTGGGTAGTCCTCTGCCTCAGTGGATCAAATTTTTTTTTCTAATTTCATCTTAAGTTTTACTTTTATCATCCTCTGAAAAAAGCAGAGCCATATTCTGGAAATATTTTCTTCTCCTTTAGGCTCTTCATAATTGAATCCTTTTATCTCCATCTCTTTGACCTCAAAGATGTTCCTTTTCATAGTCCCCTTTAGGACCCAGCTGGTTTCATTTTTCATCATGGGGTTTTGCTTTTATAAAATAGAGGTCAAACCTTGACTTCAGACAGCACCTGACAACTATCTTGCCAAAACCATTTCTGAAGCAATGAAGCCTAGATAACAACTATAATTTGTAGACTGCTGGAGAGCAAAATCAGCCACCAAAAATACAAATTATCTTTGGATGTATGACTCTATAGTCATTTTTGCTTCATAAATTGTTTGAAGCAGACATGAAATGGGCTTTTTCTCTCTCTCTCACTCTCTCTCTCTCTCACACACACATAACCTTATTTAAGTAGTAACAATATCCTGAGTGCTATATACTACATTCATGTAAGAACCACTTCACTATAGTCCACCAGAAATGAAATAAAAATGCATACAACCATATTTTAAACAACAATGCAAAGCAAGTTTATCAAAGAATTTATGTATTCTATAAAATAAAAAACACATTTCCCTCACCAGAGACTTAGGGGCGCTGATGTATTATGTTGTTGAGATTTGAAAGTCTCATTTCAGCTGTGATTAACACTCTAGACTATAACAAGCAATGCCTTAAAATGAAAACCTATTTTACCATTTTTTCTCCCTTTTCACAACATTGCTTTCTCTCAACTACCACTTAAAATTCAAATACTTTTTTTTTATGACTAAGGTCACATTATAAAATAGCACATAAGATGAAAGTAATAGAGTGAAGCCAAAGAGGGGTGTGGAAATGAACCCATCAGAAACCAGGCTGTCGGGGTTTGCTTTCAGAGGTGTTCATTTTCATTGGCTCTTTGAGGTAGGCTGACAGGAACAATCAGCTGCCTCATAGATCACTGACAGAAGTGCAGGAAGACAGATGACATCCAGAATAGCAAAGCCCACAGAAATTAAAGTGCTGGAAGAACAATTAGCATCTTTGGGGATGGAAATGCCAAGGAGGAACAGTGCTAATTTTAGGACATGAAATCAAACTTAAATGACACCTGTAACTAAATGGAGATTAAAGCCCACAAAAGAAGCATAGCAAGTCACCCTTCTGGGGTATCTGTGGCCTTTCATCATAGGTAATGATTAAGTCCATTTTTGATCAGGTCCAAGAGAATAAGCTTTCTTGTCTCAATAGGTGTCCTATGCAGAAAAAACAGAGTGATAGTATTGCAGGTAAGAGGACTTGTGTTGCATGTGACTGTTTTGGACACTTGTCTGATACCCAGTCCCCCGAGCACCAGCAGGAGTGATTCCTGAATACAGAGCCAGGAGTAAGTCCTGAGCACTTCCGTGTCTGGTAAAACAAAAAAAATCAAAACAAAACAAAACAAAACAAAAAAACATTTCAAAAGAAGAAACATTCTTTTGTGTGGTATATACAATGTGAAGCTACACTGCAGTACTGTATTTAAATACAGTAAATGAATAAAGAATTGAGGTAATGTTTTGAGACTGCTGCAGCATGGATAGATTCTATTTTTCCTCTTCAAAGAAATGACCAAGGAGCTAAATTTTAAGTTTTTAAGTTTTTTTTTTTTGTTGTTTGTTTGTTTTTGGGCCACACCCGTGACGCTCAGGGGTTACTCCTGGCTATTCGCTCAGAAGTCGCTCCTGGCAGGCACGGGGGACCATATGGGGAGCCGGGGGATGGAACCGCGGTCCGTCCTAGGTTAGCGCAGGCACCTTATCTCCAGCGCCACCGCCCGGCCCCCAAGTTTTTAAGTTTTAGTAAACCTTCTGAGGGTAGGAAACTGCTATCTAAAAGCTCTAGGAAAATTAATTTAAGATCATGAAATATTTAAAACCCTGGTAAATCCAATTAATATATATATTATTATTAAGAATATAAAGATGAGCATAATTCAACTTTGTTTATAAACAATCAATAAAATTAGTAAGACATAGGTTGCATTTTGAGGGGGAAATCACACCCAGTCTTGTCAGGGATTACTACCAGTAGGCTTGTATGATCAGATGGGGTGCCTGGGGTTGAATTTGGGTCAGCTGCATGCAAGACAAATGGCCTATCAGCTATACTATTGATCCTGCCCCAAATTGCACTTTTTGACATTGAAATTTATATCAATGATTCGTCACTTAATCCAGCATTTCAAATATAATTATTGTTTTAATTGTTAGGTTTTTTTTAAATAAATAACTTTGCTTTACGATAACTTCTGCTATTTTTTGCTTGATTTTGATCACATCTAGTGATGTTCAGGGTTACTCCTTGCTTTTAAATAAGGAACTACTTCCTGATGCAGCTTTGATGACTATATTGAATGGCTGCGATAAGACCTGTGATGGTCACATGCAAGTGCCCTATGACCCCTCTTCTGCTATAAAAACCTATACTTAAATGGAGAAAAAAGATATTTATGTATATTGTGCATAGAAAAGAAGAAATTAAAAATAAGTGAACCATAAAGTGTTCCATGCTGAGTTCTTAAGGTAAGACTGTTTTATGTGCCACTGACTATAAAACAGAGTGAAAAAGATGAACAAAGGACTTTTCACTAACCTTATTCCCAGTAATATAAGAATTTTATATATTAAATTATTTTGACAATACTTATTTTTAAAACATATCTATTTATCGATTCCTCAGCCAACCATTGGAAGATATATATATATATATATATATATATAGACATATATATGTATATATATGTATATATATAAAGTTTTCCGATTTAAGATGCAATATGAAAGTATAAACATATTCACTCTTTTTTATTTGCTTTTTAGTGCATGAAAATATTTCAACTATTTTAGCTATATGTAAATATATAACACCATTGATTGAAGTTATAATTCAACTTGTTTGAAAGAAAAAATTGTTCTTCAAATAAGGCAATGCATCTAATATAATAATTACCATTATTATATATTGATGGATTTTACGATTTAGGAAAATGTGAGATTGTTCATTCACATGTCATATTTTGAGACTTGACTCATAGCAAAGATGAAATTATCCAAAATCATTCACCTAGAAAGTCCTACATACAGAGCTAAGCAATGATCTAATTAAAAAGAAATTTCTTTGACCAAAATGATTTATCCAGAAGTCTATTCTGAGCTCCCTATAACTTTATTTAATTAACTCTTATACAATTCAGATCTTAGTGAATTAAAGGCAATGCTGAGACTTTCCTGTCACTATAAGATTTGTATGAAGAAATGAC
>PVKC010000110.1:0-48281 GCA_004027635.1 Crocidura indochinensis | reverse complement strand
AGTTCTACCATTGATCTATAGATCCAAGAAGCTTTTGATATGCTGCTTGAAAGAATAAAGAAGTAAACTTCTCTTAAAATGGAAGTAGTTCCAGTAAACAAATGAAAAACTACCTATCAGATTCTCATTTAGGAACAGAATTAAGATGCTACATTCAAAATTTCTCAGAGTAGACTTTTTCAGAGACTGAGAAATCCTTTCCAAGAAAAGTACCAACAAGTAAGCAAAGTTGAGGAAAGCTCCTGACTCTTATGTCAAGTGGAAAAAAAGTGCTCCTGAAGGGAGCCCATCAAATGTTCTCTGGGGTCCTATTGAACATATGAATCGTATTTTGTTTATCATTATGAGAGGAGGTGCTGAGGTGAGGGATAGAAATATAAACCCAGGTCCCATGAATGCAAGACAAGCACTTTTTTTTTATTAAGTCACTATCTCAGCTTATGTCATATTTTAAAGAGATCACTGCAGTGCTAAACTTGGGACTCCAGGCAGTGGTCAGCAACCTTTTTTTTTTTTTTTTCAACTGAGCCAAATCTCGCCAAAACCACGATTGAAATTTATTTTAAGAGCCACTCAGGGCGTGCACTGACAGAGGCTAGGAGCAGAGTCCTGACTCCTGGAGCAGCCGCCAGGCACACAGAAGAACCAAAACAAAAGTGTAAAGAGCCACATGTGGCTCGCGAACTGCAGGTTGTGACCACTGATGGACCACAATGAATATCACCTGGGGGACAAAGAAACACCTATCAAATTCCAAAAGGTTTAGAGAGATTTCATAGGTAAGATGTAAGCAAAACATGTGCTTTGCATAAGGCCAACCTGAGTTTTATTCACAGCATCCTGTACGGTTCCATAGACCAACAACGAATGATCCCTAAGTTCAGAACTAGGAGTAAGCTCTGAGCACAGCTTGCTCTGACCTTCAAACCAAAACCAACCAAGTAAACAGAAAATATTTCAAGAAGTCAGTATGTCCATGGATAGGTTGAGTATGGTATCAATTTAAAATACAACCACAGTTGCTTCCGTGCTGAATTGGAGTTATGCCCATTTATTCATTTTACATGGCAGAAGAGGAAAAGAACATCTTCAAACAGTGCATCAAGGAGCTTTCTCAGATGCTAGACTTATTCTTTGTTCAGACATAGACAATGGATGGAAGGGCATTAATTAAAGGGTTACATATTGGAAATATTTACACTTAAAATTTGTGGGTTTTTTTTTGCTGCATGGTGTAACAACCCAATTAAAGGAAAAATATTATTATAATGACATATTTAGATGCACATGATTCATCGTTTGAAACAAAGCTAGGTCTTTGAACATCATCGTGTCCCCTCACAATTTGAGTCTGACCCTCTTTTGCCTGAACCCTATATCAACTAGTCCCTTTATTTCATGCGTATTTACTTTGATATTGTCTATTTGCGTATCTAAATTATATATGCAGGACAGTTTTAATGACCTAGCTTTCATAAGAGATGTTTAAATTGGTTTGTTTTTTACTGTATTTCATTATCTTAAAAAGTAATATGCCTCAAAGTCAAGGTCTATTGTAATTATTCCAAGAGGTCGCTTATTCATGAATAAACTTCTTTGCTCTAAATAGATTTTCAAGCCAATTTTGGGGATTCAACTCTTCCCAAAAAGCTTGAGTGTCTTTTTTGTCCTCCATAATACTATGTTACCTCTAATGGCTGTAATCAAATTGTCTTTATTTCTTGATTTTGATATGATTATATCATATCAGTCATTTCTTCCATTCCATTAGTTTTATTTTAAACACATTATCTAGTGCCCCTTTGCTAAATTGTTCATTAGTACCATAGTGAATTTAGGTTGGTTCTCATTTTGCTTTCATAGCTTTGTAATCTTATTTCAACACATTTTGTCTGTTTTATCAGTTTGTATTTGAACAAAATAATTTACTGAATACATATAAAATCCAATTTCTTGATGAAATAAATCATATCTGGGGAGTATGCTCCTGTTTCTTGAATTATCCATTCTCTAACCAGTTGAATTATTTTATTGTGATTGTTTCTGTGATTTTCTTTACTTGCTGAGAATTTAACCATTTTGTTTTCATTTAAAAGTGAAGAGAGGGGATACATTTTCTTTAACTTGAATTTATTTTTTTATGCATCTCCATTTCCTGCCCATGAAGTATATGTTCCTCTCATATTCAGATTTAATATTGGAATCTTGGAGTGAAATGATTCCTGTCAGGACATTAAATCTAAACTCCTTTCCTATGTCATTGAACATTCTTATTTAAGATTTAAGTCTGGGTTGTAGTTTACCCCTATATGTCACCATATGGGATAACACCCCCATATGTTATTTAGCTTTCTTTTTTTCCCCCACTACCATAAATTATGCAGTAGAGTTTCCCACAATTTGGGAAAATCTCAAGGGTCAGCATGCCCAGAGAGCAATGGGCAAGTCTCACCCTGGGGAAACCACATTCCTAATCATGGAATCGCCCCTGCCAGGTAAGCATATTATTTAGTTTTCTTAACTCAGCATTAAACTATGAGAAAAACTGATTTAAAAAAGAAGTCCCATATTAGAAAAGACTAAATAATGACATCCTTTAATTTTGGCAGACTCTGACATAGAAAGGTCACTTCTAGACATTGCTATAGAAATATCATGGAGTTATACATTTTTTAAATTATTCAGCATTATCTGCTCAACCACTGCTAATCGTTAAGATATATGTAAAAGAAATAGAATGGATATCTATTGTTTATGAATTGAGACCAGTACAAGCAATGCTTAATATCAATATCAATACTAAATGCTAATGCTCAGTACTAATCTATTACATTAATATCAATGCTTGATCTAGGGACATTAAACAAGAAAAGTATATTACTTGATTTCAACCAAGTACAATTTTTGTTAAACTTCATTTCTTATTATTTTGATTTAGGGTACAGTTCTGGCTGTGCTCAATCCTCATTCTGTGCTCAAAGATCACTCATAGCATTGCCATACTACATGCAATTCTGGGGCTCAAACCGTGTGCCTTATCTCCTCCTGTACTATCTTCTTGGCACCAAATGCTTGTTGAATTTTAGTGGAGACTACATTATGGTAGTTAATTGACCAGGATGTTAAACATAGAAGAGAACAATATATAGCCATCATATCAGACTGAATGGAAAGGGCTGATATAAGAAAGAATGAAGAAATGAATATCATTCTAAAGAGAGAAAAAAACACCTCCTATATACACTATTACTTTAAACTTCCAATAACTCTGTATTTTCTAGTGAGAACAAAGACAAATAAAAATGGAGCAAGTTATCCTACTCTCCCCTCCCAATCTAAAGAGTTTTCACAAACCAAGCAATCAACCCCGAGTCATGGCAGTGTAAACTATAATAAGGTTCTTCATTCTTATTTCTTTTTTAAGATGAAATACAAAGTTTACACTAGTTTCCCTCATGTACAAATGCTAAAAATGTTAAGGACACAGTGACAAAGAGGGCCATGACCCTGTTAACACATGACACTGTAGGACTGTGTAGTTTTATGGTGTTAAATATTATTTTTTCATTTTTTAATGTAAGTGACATCACTGTGCTAACCATATAATTCAGTCTTGACTGCAAGCAGCTCTTTTTTTTTAATGTTGAAATAGCTTGAAATGTTTTAAATGCAAGAAGGTTATATTTTTTTGGTTTATTTTTTCTTTATTTAAACATTTTGATTACATATATGATTGTGATTAGGTTTTGGTCATGTAAGGAACACCCCCTTCACCAGTGCAACATTCCCACCACCAATGTCCCTAGTCTCCCTCCCTCCCACCCCACCCACACCTGTAGTCCAGACAGGCTTTCCAGTTCTCTCATTCATTTTTATGTGTAGTTATTTCTGTAACTGCACTCACCACTCATTGTGGTGAGCTTCATGAAGTGAGCTGGAAGTTCCAGCCCTCCTCTCATTGTCTCTGATGATTGTTGCAAAAATGATCTTTATTTTCTTTAAAACCCATAGATGAGTGAGACTATTCTGCATCTCTCTCTCCCTCTGACTTATTTCACTCTGCATGGTAGATTCCATGTACATCCATGTATAGGAAAACTTCATGACTTCATCTCTCCTGACAGCTGCATAATATTCCATTGTGTATATGTACCACAGTTTCCTCAACCATTTGTCTGTTGAAGAGCATCTTGGTTGTTTCCAGAGCCTGGCTATTGTGAATAGTGCTGCAATAAATCTAAGTGTGAGGAAGGGGTTTTTGTATTGAATTTTTTTTTTGGTCTTTTTGGGTCACACCCGGCAGTGCTCAGGGGTTACTCCTGGCTCCATGCTCAGAAATTGCTCCTGGCAGGCACGGGGGACCATATGGGGCACCGGGATTCGAACCGATGGCCTTTTGCATGAAAGGCAAATGCCTTACCTCCATGCTATCTCCCAGGCCCCTTGTATTGAATTTTTTTTTCTTAGGGTATATCCTTAGGTGTGGAATAGCTGGGTCGAATGGGAGCTCAATTTCCAGATTTTGGAAACCAAAGGAGTTGTCCTGGAAGGGCAGGCCTGGAGTCTCAGGGGCCTGGAACTCTGTGTTGCCTGAACTAAACCTGGAAATGCTTAGACCATAGGAGCTAATCAGCCTAGGCTGGAAGTAACAAAGGTAAACTTTCCTCATTCAGTCACATTTTGTTATGATAGTTCTCAGTGCAATTATTTCTCTAACTGTACCCATCACTCTCTGTGGTGGGCTTGAATTCATGGGCTGGACCTTCCAGTCCTACTCTCTTTTGTCACTGAGAATCATTGCACAAATGTCTTTTATTTTTCTCAAAACCCATAGGTGAAACCATTCTGTATCTATCTATCTCCCTCTGACTTACTTAAACTCCGTATAATAGATTCCATATACATCCATATATAGAAATTTTTCCTATAATTATTTTGCTATAATTATTGATTTTTTGGTTGTTTTGTTTTGGAGTTACATCTGGTGCTGTAACTGTAATACTCCTGGCTCTATACTCAGGAAACCCTCCTGTTACTGTTCACTGGAACATATAGACTGCTGGGAATGGAACTTGGGTCAGCTGAATGTATGACAAGCACCCTATCCACTAAACTATTGCTCTGGTCCCAGAAATGTGGAAATTTTAATATACCTAAGCCAAACATCTTTGTAGTTACTTAAAAATAAAAGTGCAAGGAATCTTCATAAAAAGTATTGAAGTATTACAGAATATTTTCACCTTTTTAATATATTTGTCTTCAACTCAACATCATGTAAAATGTAATAATTATCATTTTCAAAATATGGATTCCTCTAAACCTAATTACTACTCCTGAATCATATAACTGGTTGCCTAAAAGATAATTTTCTAGGCTACACATGTGGCTTAAGAGATAGAGCACACGGCCAGAATATGTTCCCTAAGCAATACCTGGAGTTATTCCCTGAGCAGAGAGTCAGGAGTAAATTCATCCCCAACCTCTGCCAGCCATTTTTTTTTTTTTTAGTTTTTGGTTTTTGGGTCACACCCACCAACGCTCAGGGGTTACTCCTAGTTCTATGCTCAGAAATCTCACCTGGCAGACTTGGGGGACCATATGGGATGCCGAGATTCGAACCACTGTCTTTCTGCATGCAAAATGCCCTACCTCCATGCTATCTCTCTGGCTCCTTCTGCCAATTTTTACTACAAAACCAAAAAATTAATTAAACTTATCCTCCATAGGCACAACACACCTATACAAACACACACACTTACACCAAACATATACTTACACACATATACACACACACACACATACACACACACACACACTTTTTTAGCTCAAAAAGCTCAGTTCAACTTTCAAATTCACTTTCGTTTGTTTGTTTTTTGGGCCACACCTGGCGATGCTCAGGGGTTACTCCTGGCTTTCTGCTCAGAAACAGCTTCTGGCAGGCATGGGGGACTATATGGGACTCCAGGATTCAAACCAACCACCTCAGGTCCTGGATCTGCTGCTTGCAAAGCAAACGCTACTGTGCCGGCCACTCTCCGACCCCTCAAATTCACTTTTACTTCCTTCATTCATTTAACAAAACATCAGTGTGAATATCAAAATACAAATTTATTGATATAATTTATTTCTCTTCATTGCTACCTCCAAATCTCTGCTATATATTTTTATATCTTCTAGAAAAGTCTCATATTTGATTATTTTATTATTGCTCTTATCTCAAACTAAATTTACTCTCCAATCACCAAGGAAACACTACTAAAACAAAGCCATTCTCTTATTTATTTATTCAAAAATTATCAAAATGTCTTAATGTACAGAAAAAAATTAAACTATTGATTCATCTCATGGCTTGACAGATATGAATGAACACAGTGACCACAGACACATTCTTAATCATCTCTCTCCTCTCCTCTCCTACTGGTGGTTCTCCCCAAATCTTCCTAGGAATCAAAGCCTTTCTTCTGTATGTTTTTTGTATGTTTAGGGACCACTTGCAGCTGCACTGGGGGTTTCTCCTGGTTTTCTGCTCAGAAATTTCTCCTGGCAGGCTCAGGGGACCATAGGGGATGACAGGAATCGAACTCTGGTTGGCGACATCCTAGGCAAACACCCTAGCACTGTGTGATATATCGCTCTAGCCCTAAATCATCTCCTCTTTCACTGAATTTGAGCTGACTTGTGATTCGCTTTTTTTTTTCTTAAGAGAACACACCTTGCACTTTTGCCTTACACAAAAGCCTGTGTATGTCGATTACAGCATGAGCCACTTTATGGAATAGAATAAAGGCATTTTTGGGCTAGTGTGATATTCCTAAATAAAAGAAACTTTAAGTTGAGAGAACATAAATATATTCAAGCCTAGTTGAAATCCATTGACACAATCTCTAGTCTTGTGCAGTAATAAAAGGTGTCAATTATAGGCAACTGGACTTTGAGACCAACGTGTTCTGTACCAATGCTTAACTGATTCAATTGGATTTTTCCCATGTTCTTTGCCTATGACAAATCATTGATCTTCCTTTACACCGGTTTCAAAGCCCTTCCCTGAAATTAAGCCTGATGCCTGTCTGGGGATTTTTGCCTGTTGCTTTCTTTATCTATATTGTTCTTCAGATTTTCCACAGACTTTTTTCTCACTTTTGTCTGTGTTCTATTCATAATCATCTCCTCAGAGAGAACTTCTTCATAATCATAATACTTTACCTCACCATGATATATTTCCTATGACAATTATCACTCCCTGATAGAAATTATGTATTTTTCTCTCTCATTTTTTCATACCAGGATGAAATTTTAATAAATACAGTGATGTCGGATACCTAGGGCCTTAAACTGCCTAACTAAAATTCTCAATGAATAAATCAATGTATACTCTGCGAGGAAGATGATATGTTTGCATAGTTGAGTGCTATGTATGAAAAATATGTTATTTCGTATAAAAATAATACATGGTATGTTATCCTGAAATATATTCATCAAATAACACTACTTTGTATAAGAACGACAGAACATTTGATCGTAACTTAAGACCATAATGATACATTGGATAGAATGAGTGCTATCCTTTATTATGTTTAAGTTCATTGTTTAAAAGAAGAATAAAAGGAATAGAAGGCATCAAAATTACTAAGGGATGGTAAAATATGAGAGAACAATGCTACAAAATAACTTGAATATGCAGGTAATGAAGTATAATTTTGGTTAAACCGACTAGAGCAGCTGAAAATTCTGATTCCATATAGATGAATTTTACCTTCTTAATAACAGTGATTTATAAATTGCCAGAGATATTCAACCAACAATTCCAAGAATCACCTTGGCTAGAGTCTAAAGTAGATGAAGGATTTATTTCATTGTATATTATGCTTTATGAAGCAGTAACTATTCATTTGTTTACACTTGATATAGAAAGGACAGTGTTTCAAACTTAGACTGTTTTCAACAAGCTACCCTATGAATTTGCTTCATTACTGCTTGTAGAAGTTGTAAAACCTAATCTAGGAACATGCCCCTCAGTGCACCACATTATACAATTCTCTCAATGCCATGTTTATGACTCTTCTCTGGATAACGATGAAGATTGGCTGCGGGATGTAAATGTGAACTTCAATCTTAGCTAAAGCTTCATTTCATTTTTTCTACTTTCAACTTTGTATGGATGCATCAAACAAGACTAGAAGTATGCCTTTCCTTAAGAAAAGGCTAAAAAATAAGGCATCCAGTTTTTATTTCATTATGAAGGAAAAAAGTTAAATATTTTTAAAATGTGTTTAACTTTCTGAAATAAACCCCAAACTATGTGTAAAGTTTAGCAATTCTCAGTATATACTTTATATACTGAATGTTTTATATACTGAATATTAGGGTATGATTTGGAATCTGCAGGATATCAAAAATGATAAGATATTTTAAAGTTATTTTATTCTCTGTTCATGAGTTGAATGAGTAGCCATTGTTTAAATCACCATTTTTAACATAATTTGTAGAATCAACAAAATTTCTATTTCTTTCGTTATTGAAGGATATTGTTGGGTATTGCATTCTGGGTTGGTATTTACTTCTGATACATATATTTTGCTTTTTCCTTTGTATTCCACCCACTGTCTGCAGAATTCAGGGTTTATTTTTGGATGTGTGTCCTGGTTGTGCTAAGGGGCCCATAGGTAGTGTCAAAAGAAAAATGAGCCAGTTTAACTGCATCTAAGGGAAGAACCTCAGCACTTAAATTATCTTGTAGTTCCCCACCTAATATTTTCATACCATCAAGACATTGATACTTAGGGAAAATTGCTGCAACTCTAATTATTTTCATTTGTATATGTCATTTTTCTCTGATTTCATTATATCCTTAGTCTTCAAATGTTTTTCCTGTTTCTGTGCTCAGGGAACTGTGATTATAAAAATCAAATCCCTTATACAAAGAATGCACTCAGTCCCTCAAGATATTTCTCTGTTACTGTCTTTAGAAACTTGACAAAAATCAAAACAGTAACATGATTTTGTGTAATTATGTGTATATTTGCACGTGTGTGTATGAACATTTTGTATTTTCTCCTCTAGATTTTTTTAAGTATGACAAAAGGAAGATACACTAATATGTGAAATTTTAGCTTAACTGGTACATACATATTTCCAATCCATTTATAGTAGTATTAAATATTTACTGGTTGTGTTTAGTTCTATAATTATATTATTTGTTTGATCTTTGTGCTTTTATTTTATTTTTGTGGGGGATTTTTTTTGTCACACCCGGCACACTCGTTACTCCTGGGTCTACACTCAGAAATCACTCCTGGCAGGCTAGGGGACCATATGGAATATCAGAATTCAAACCACCATCCTTCTGCATGCAAGGCAAACACCTTACTCCAAGCTATCTCTCCGGCCCCCTGTGCTTTTATTTTAATCATCTACTTTCCTGCAATCTATATTTACATTAATCTAACTTTCTCCATGGTTTTCAATTTATATTAATCTTTTAAATTTATCCTTCTTAATCTTTTGTTAAAATCAAAATATCTGAAATAAAACTGGTCTCTGCAATTGTATATACTATTAATCTTTTTGTAATAGAAATCATAACTTTGTATATATAAATATTTCATTATAGTACTATAATATTCACTCACATTATCTAAAAAGTATATTTTTTGATTAAGTTGGATATTTGCTACTTGTGTGCCTGTTCTTTATATTTATAATTCCAACTTTTTATTTCCTTTTGTCTATTGATTTTTTAGAACACAATTTCTACCAACATATTTATAGTCTTCTTTCATAACATAGTATTTTTATATAATATAATTATTCCTAAAATACAATTATGCTGAATGTATATATCTTTACCCACTATTTTTCTAAAGTTTCATCATTTTATCAATCTCTTTCTATATACAAACCTCCTTTTTTTCTAGTGGGACATCTACAGTTATTTATGTAGTTTTACTTTTGGATATAAAATGTTATTTTCCTCTATATAATTATAACTTTTCCATTCTCTTTACTTTTAGAATTTTATAATGATGTGTTATAAATTAATCTCTTCAAGTTCATCTTTTTTGTGCATTGATTGAGATTTATTAATCTATAAACTTAAATTTTTCTTTTCAAAATTTATATTTGTTGACTGTCTCACTAGCTATCTCTGTTCATCTATTCTACTATATTAGTTTATACATTTCCATTTGATATTTTTTGTTTCTAGGGTAACTTTAACTGTATTTTTATTTATTTCAAATGTGCTCATTTTCTTCACGTGGAAAATAATTAAAATAGGAGCTTTATACTATTTCGTGTCTAATAATTTCAGCATTTGTACAATTTTCTAAAATTGAGCTACAATTTTCTGTTTTGGTGTGTGTATGTGTTTGAGTGTGTGCATATTTTGAGTTCATTTTGATAGTGTTAGCAAGACTTCAAATAAATTCCTTACATTATATGTATTGTTATGTTATTTAATTAATTGAGTTGCATGCAATCAACTCCAATGAGTTATGACATATTAAAATGATAGTAAGAATCTCTGTTGCATAGAATCTTTGCAATATTGCTTCATTCTACCATATGTTGAGTTCTTAGAGAAATTGAAAGTGGTGTGGATTCATTGTCTAATATGTGGAATCATTTTCCTCCTGCTTTCTCCAAAGATTTTTCTGACACATTTTTCTAGCCTAATTAGTATCTTTATTCTGTTCTATTTGTGTTTACTTATGTTTTCTTCTATTACTCCCCTGAAACCTTATGCACCTATGCTTCTATTTTATTATCTTTGGGGAATACAATAAAAAGAAAGAAAATAACAAAGATAGTAATTATCCCAACTTTTTAATTAATTTCCAAGATTTTAATTTAATTTAATATATCTACTTTTAATTATCAGTCTATAATATTTTTTCTTTTTATTGTATTTAGTTTTAGTTGTAATTCATAAAAACAGTATTTTATAGTGGACATATTCTGTCACCCTGTAGCAAGAAACCCTCTTAGAGATATTTTTCTTTTTGATGGGTCATAGAATTTTGAAGATTTTATTTGTTATCTTAAAGTTATTTTCAAAAAATAGAACCATCAACTTTTATGGAACTGTCTGACTGAATCAGGGACTAAGTAAAATAAGGAAATGTTAACACAGTTATTTTATTTCAGAGGAATAAAATAATGATATATCATAATATAAGTTTAGCATTAACAACTGAAACTAAACTTTCTAAAAAAGATATTTAAGATATAATCCCTAATGGTTATACTGTATTAGCTTTACACTCATCTTAATACATAAAAGCAGTTGTTAAACAACATATTTATTAAAATAAAAAATATTGAGTCAGAAGATATTAAGTCAAACCTTAAATAATTAAACACAAACAAACTGGGCCCGGAGACATAGCACAGCAGCGTTTGCCTAGCAAGCAGCCTATCCAGGACCTAAGGTGGTTGGTTCGATTCCCGGTGTCCCATATGGTCCCCCGTGCCTGCCAGGAGCTATTTCTGAGCAGACACCAAGGAGTATCCCCTGAGCACTGCCGGGTGTGGCCCAAAAACAACAACAAACAAAACAACAACAAAAAAACCCACAAACTCCTGAAATCCATGAATCACTTTTTTTTTTCACTTACTAACACACATTTTTGCTATGAAGAATAAACACTGCATTTCTTTAGATTGCACATGAAAATTTGATGTATGTTCTCACCCTTTTTTGGCCCATAATCCAAAAAGAAATAGCTGCAATGTCGTTAAGGCATGATTACAAAAACCAAGCATACTCTCCAAACAGATTAAAAGAGCATATCTATTATTAATTTCAATGTTACAAAGCATATTAAATGTTGTTTTACCTGCTGCAAATAATTGAACTTGTCTAACCACTGTATGTGTAAATACTGAGAATTAGACACATGCTGATTAATGTAGTAGATGGCATGAGACCCAAAGGACTTACCACTGTGCTACAAATATGCTTCTATATTAAAACACTAAACTAGCGTGAATCACTGTGAAAGCCTTATTTAGTACATTTTTATTGTTGAAAACATAAGTGGAAGCCTTTGTCCACATATACAGTAAGCCTCTTGAGAAAGGATCATTTATCATTTGCACTTGATAATTGGTCAACTTTTATTCCTTCATGAAGATGATGTAAATTTGGCATTGGAAGATTTAAAATTGTGAAGTGTAAAAAATATGGTTACAAGGCTCAAAAATGTAAAATGTAATTAAGATGAAGAGCCTTACACTGTTGAAATGTCACATCACTGAACCAGGCAGGATATGTTAAATGACCTCGGACAACGACAATTCTGCCTCTTATTTTTCCTCATCTATGAAATTAGTTTGACTCTGCATTTTTCAAGCTTCAAAAACAGTTGCCAAATTAGTGCTCAAGACATAACTACTGTACAGTAATAAAGAATGGAAGAGGAATATTTAGACCCCGCGCCTTTAAAAGGATAGAGGTTTTTCCAATTTATAGAAAGCTCATTAATAGTTAGCCATGTAAGAAGATTATATCTCTAAAAATAACATATGAACATTTTAAATTCAAATGTGACTTATTGACAATAATGAATATTAAAATATATAGTGTGCAATCTATTGAGCAAAGAAAATTTTACATCAAACTAGACAAAGAAAGTCTGAATAATGTAAATTTATACATATATATGTATGTATGTGTGTGTGTTTAATTTAAGAAACAATGAAATATTAACAGTGAAAGTGAAGTAACTTAAAATATATCAAATGAAAAACAGACCAAAGAAGACATTTAAATTATTTGATCAATTGAAGGTTTGTTTGGAAAGCTTGAGTAACAAAAGCTGTATTATATAGATTTAAAATACTTATATATGAGTGCATTATTTTGAATGTGGTATACTATAGAATTAACCAATCTTATAAATAATTTTCTATATAAAATCTTTATTTAGACACCATTATTGGGGCCTGGGAGATAGCATGGAGGTAAGGCGTTTGCCTTTCATGCAAAAGGTCATCGGTTCGAATCCCGGTGCCCCATATGGTCCCCCGTGCCTGCTAGGAGCAATTTCTGAGCATGGAGCCAGGAGTAACCCCTGAGCACTGCCAGATGTGACCCAAAAACCAAAAAAAATAAAATAAAATAAAATAAACACCATTATTAAAACATGATTGCAGTTGTGTTTGTCATAAACAGAACTCCTCCCTTTACCAGTGCTACATTCCCACCACCAATGCCCCCCTCTCCTTCCTAATCTTACCTGTATTTGAGTCAGACATTTTACTTCTCTCACTCATTAAAATAGTCATGATAGTTGTTAGTGTAGTTATTTCCCTAACTGCACTCACTACTCTTTGTGGTGAGCTTCATAATGTGTGCTGGTCCTTCTGACCCTCATCTCTATTGTCTCTGGGCTTTATTACAATAATGTCCTTAATATTTTAATTTTTTTAAATATTATTTTTGTCAAGTAAATAATACATAGGAGGTCAAATATTCTTAGAAATTTCTTACAAAGTTTTTCATTACAGTATATGGAAGGAAGATGTTCCAAAAATTCTTTAAAATTTAAGCTAGAAACTTACAAGTCCATAGAATGTTTCTGATGTTACAGAGAAACTATTAAATCTTTTAGAATCAGTATACCCTGAACTATTTTATATAAAATTTAGGAACACATTATAAATTTCAATCAATTTTTCTTTCTTGTAGTGGGAGTTAGTCAAAGAGATACAACCAGGAATTTAATGAAGCTTTCTGGGTGTTTTATTCTTTTATATTTGCTGATACAGAACTGAGAACAGAACATATTCAGTATTGTTGCTTTCAAAAGAAATATATAGAATCCTGCACAAGCAATACTGAAAATAAAGTTCAACATAATATACCTCAGCCCTTGCATTTGCCAACATATAGGAAAAGTAAGGAAATAAAATGTGTTTGAATGACTGTATATTTACTGATAAAGCACTTATAAAGTATCATCTTTATTGCTGCCATATGGGGTGAAAAGAAATATTCTGGTAAACTAGCATTTCTGAAGACTAGTTATACTTCACACATGACCCTGAGAACTCAAAAGACATATAAAGTGTACCAAGATCCATAAAAATAAAATTACCAGGACAGACCCAGGTTCAATTCCAGTATCCTATATGGTCCTCTGAGTCTGTCAGTAGCAATTTCTGAGTGCAGAGTGCCACCAGGAGTGGTCCATAAAACAAAATAAATAAATACATACATACATTCATACATACATACATACATACAATTAGTCTTTGTAGTGTTCCTTGAGGGTAGAAGTTGATAACTAGTGGAGGTCACCACTAAGCTTTAATTTGTAGAAATCTTACAACATTTACAATTTCATTTATAGAACAATAAGCATGTTAATCAAACAGAGGGATAACAAAAATGAGGTGTACTCAAACTACGCTATTGAAGAGAGGTACATACCAAACTATATAAGAGCTGTGGGTTTTACACCTTCCAATACCACATGACTATCAAATTTTCAGTAGAGTGCTTAAATGTTACAATAATTTAGGAAATTCTATTTGATTACCATCTTGTTTTAGCAAGATACAAATTTAAGCTCAAGCAAAAAGAGATCCAGAGTGAAACTTCAAGCCCCAATCTTCGGTTGCCTTCAGCAATGTGTCATTTTCATGTTATTGAGTGGTAGTACAATGATAAGGCAATTGCCTTGCACATGGTTGATCCAGGACAGACCTGGGTTAGATTCCCAAATCCCATTTAGTCCATTGAGTCCATTGAACAATTTCTGAGCTCAGAGCCAGGAGTAACTCCAGAGTGCTGCCAGGTATGGTCAAAAAAGCCAAACAACAACAAAAGAATTATGACAATACTCCCAAGAAGTGTTTCCAGACAAAGATTTCAAGATTCAGTGCTTCAAGATTCCTTTGTTTAGGATTGATAGATTGAGTGATGAATGAGCTATATGGCAGACCTCAGGCTCCAAACTGTTTTTTCTAGAGGTCCTGCTGATAGCAAGCTGATTCAAAGAACTGCAGTGGAATGGACTGCCCAAATGCTGGGGTCCAAAAGAGGAAACAACAGACATTACATTAATTACAGAAAATCCTAGTGGCTTGGTCGTTATTTCCCAGGAAGCCAGAACAAACACAAGCCAAATTCTTTATGGAAAAAGAGGAACATAACTGTGACAGCGTCCCATGAACAATGGAGTTTGTGCTTGGATATCAACTAAAGATAATTGTAATATCAATCAGTTGTGACATTATTAACATATAAATGTGTTGTTCTTGTCTAAAATATTTGACTCTGAGCTTGGGTAGAATAATTAGGGTTGAAGTAGAACCTGGACAAATAATAATATTTTCTTCTTTCTTGGTTGGTTTATTGGGTGTTGGTTTTGCCACAGAGTTCTGATAGAGGAGATACTATTTACATTGAGGGGGTGACTGTATTTTATTTTCATATGTTGTCCCATGTTTGCTCCAAGTCAGGAGAATGAAGTTGAAGCATGTAAGCTTCAAAGCATGTGTGAAATAAGAATTAAAAACATGTCACAATTTTACAGTCCTTGCTAATGAATAAGCTATATGTAAAAGTATTTTAATATTTAGGAACTCGGGGCCAGAGCGGTGTCACAAGGGGTAAGGTGTCTTACCTGTGCTAGACTAGGATGGACAGTGGTTTGAACCCATATGTCCCAAATGGTCCCCCAAGCCAGGAGTGATTTCTGAGTGCATAGCCAGGAGTAAACCCTGAACGTTCCCGGATATGACCCAAAAATCTCTCCAAAATATTTAAGAACTTATATTTAATTTTCTTGCTCTTTGCTCAGACATTTTGAGTGTGCATTTCACTTAGTGGGAACAGTAAGACCATCCACAACTGTTCCTATTCATAGATTACACTAATTACATCCTACTTTGCATTTTATTCACGAGGCCTTTATATTAGAACACCCAAAAAATTGTGTGATGCCATTCATAAAAGAGAAATCTTCTTTCAGCCTTTGATATTGAAGTATATTGTCTTTCTGTTCAATTTAAATATTTAAGCAATAGCATTATACAGGAAAGAGCTATATTTATCCTACTTTGTTAACATTTTCTAGATCTCTATCTTGTCATTAATTCTAGCAATACATCTTTTTTTTTCTAGCAATACATCTTAAATTGGGTACTATTATCATCAGCATTTACCCTGGAGGAAACTTAAATATAGTTTCTGAAATGAGTAAATTTTCCAACATCACACAACCAGACTAAAACCAACACACACATATGTATTCCAAGCTACTAATATCTATTATTTGTTGTTATTTCCTTCAATGATGCATTTCTCTAATCAGGCATATATAAGGGTAAGACATCTAAAGGTTTGTAAAAATTATTCTTAATTCCTTTTTATATAGTAGAAAAAATTCAAAAAGCAGAGAGGAAGTGGTTAAACAACTAAAATCTTACTTTGCAATATCCTTTATGATTGTAGTAAAGACTTTAGTTTTGATTCAAGGGAGCCATATATATATATATATATATATATATATATATGGCTCCCTTGAAAACCAAAAAAAAAAAAAAAGGAAAAACATATATATATATATATATATATATATATCTGAGAAAAGGGTCACAATGATCCCGTAAGTGCAAAATATGAGCCTTGCCTGTTATGGGTTGTTGATTTTTTTCTCATAATTGTCATATATATATATATATATATGTTTTTCCTTTTTTTTTTTTTTTTGGTTTTTGGGTCACACCTGGCAGTGCCCAGGGGTTACTCCTGGCTCCATGCTCAGAAATTGCTCCTGGCAGGCACAGGGGACCATGTGGGGCACCGGGATTCGAACCGATGACCTTTTGCATGAAAGGCAAATGCCTTACCTCCATGCTATCTCCCGGGCCCCATGTTTTTTCATTTCAACCATAATAACATCATAGAACTTGAATTGTCATCCTGTTCACAAACAATCCCTTATTTGGGAAAGATACTGTTTTTCTCTCTGGTTTTTACTATAGATATAGAATTATGATAACATTTTAGGAAGCAGCATTTACGAAGAAAAATGTAACAAAAGGAGTATTATTTGAGAAGAACATTAAAAATGGGTAGGAATTAATAAGTAGAAAATTAGTATGGGATTGCCTTAGAAGAAGAATGCTATACAGAAGTTAGTTTGGGTTAAGATACCATAGAAATAAAAGATGAATTGGAAGGTTTCTAGAGAGTTTAATAATATATACCCTGTTATTAATTAAAATAATGTTTATTTTACTCTAAACTAGTGTCATCATGATCTCAATGTGGCTTAAATAACTTTTTTTTTTTTTTTTTGGTTTTTGGGCCACACCCAGTGACGCTCAGGGGTTACTCCTGGCTATGTGCTCAGAAGTCGCTCCTGGCAGGCATGGGGGACCATATGGGAACCGGGGGATTGAACCGTGGTCCGTCCTAGGCAAGGCAGCAGGCACCTTACCTCCTGCGCCACCTCCCGGCTCCCATAAATAATTTTTTAAAGAAAATAATCACTAAATCTAATTAACCTATCCTAAAAAAAATAAGATTCAAGATGATACCTTCCTTTTATTGTGTGCAAAGAAAGAGAGACAAGGGAGATGCTCCCTAGCATATCCCTGTTGAGGACAGAGTCCATCAATTAAACGTGATTCTCACTCACTGTTGCTTTGTTGTTTGCATATTGGAATTGAGGGCTGGTTAGAAATTAATTAAAAAAGATAGATTTGGTAGATGATCATCAACAGCATTTTCTTTCTTTCTGATTTCTCTTTAAGCTGCTTATCAGAAAATTTGATGTATGTGTCCCAAATATAAACCAGCAGGAAATAATCATTTTAATGATGAAATCGAACTCATCAAGTGAATTAGTAATTCATTTACACTGACTGCGTATGGAGGAAATGTGAGGGGAGAAAACTTACACTTGAAGATGGAGCTAAAATAAAATGAACCATAAATATTGAGCACACTTAATCCTACTTTAAATCCTATTAACTATTATCATATATCTTCAGATTAGTTTATATTTTCCTGAGGATAGAAATAATTAAAGAGAGAAAAGTCTCTAGACATCCTATAACAAGACAATTTCCTATACTGCCAGACTATGTTTGTGTGGTATAAAAAAGTCTTAAGAAATTATATCAAACATCTGAATATGAATAATAAAATTCAATCTAATATGATTTCTAATTCACTAAAACCTGCTGTGGCTGTGATTAATTACATATATATGTGTTTCCATGCATTCATCCCTTATTCTCACTTAGTTGCATGCATGTTTCGATAAACATTTGTTGATTTTCACACCTCTCAGAAAATTTCATTATGTAATAAATTTCTACAAAAATCAATGCTATTATATAAATTATTATTACTAACAGAAAATTGCCTTTTATGAAATATCTTATACAGAGAAGGCAGCTTATGAATTCACAAAAGTATAAAGACATTTTTTGAAAAGGCATTAATTTATTTCAAATAATGGATCTCAGTAATGGCAATGTAAGAAAACATGCAAACGATGGCAAAATTGTTCCATTAACACAGTAGCTATACTTCAGTACTAGGTAAGGCACTCTGATCTGAACTGTCAGTATAGATTTTTTTTTGTTTCATTATAAAGACCAACTTCACATATTTGAAGTGAGTTCCTGTTGCATATCTTCATTTAAGGTCAAGGAAAATTTTGAACATGCTAATCAAAGAGAATACTTATTGTCATATCTCACTTCTGACATTTAAGAAAAACTCTTCATGCAAATGAGGTATGTGACTAAATTGCCAAAGGAGTATATCAAATACTTAACACAGAAATACAATGAACTCCTCGATATTGACTGAAGGCCTTCATGTGCTTCCTCTCAAGTGCAAATTAGACTTAGATTTCTCCTCTTTGAAGTAGAGTTACCCTTGCCCAGATGCTGTTTAAAGCATACTGATGCCTATCATGAATCAGAATGAAAGTATCACTCTCGAATATTTCCAGGCATTGAACTTTTATTTCTTACAATAAAACGATAGCCAACCCAAAAGGAATGTTTCTTAATCAAGCTATTTTATCTCACTTATAATTGACATGTTAAAAACGAGTATTAACAGTCTTGTTTTTCCCTTAGAAGTTTTTTGTCATACATAACTTTGTAATATATATCATTTTATTTTATAATTTTTGTTTTGTTCAGGGGGTCACACCTAGTGATTTTCAGGGGCTTTTCCTGGCACTGCATTGAAGAATTACTTCTGGAGAAAACAATAAAATATGCAGATAATGAACACAGAATTTACCTTAATAAGCTAGAAAGGTAAGTCAAGCTTAAAATAAAATAGAGAAATGAGAAGATAAAATCCATGGTAGAAATTAGTAAGTAGTAATATAAATGCAATGAGAAATATAAATTAAATGCCTTAAAGAATATCAGCAAGATAATAAATTTATGTCCAAGAGATTAGGGGAAATAGGAAAAACATTACTGATTTTAGAAAGGAAAACAACATCACTATGAATTTTATAAATCCTTTTTTTTTTCTTTTTTTGGTTTTTGGGTCACACCCGGCAGCGCTCAGGTGTTACTCCTGGCTCCATGCTCAAAAATTGCTCCTGGCAGGCACGGGGGACCATATGGGGCACCGAGATTTGAACCGATGACCTTTTGCATGAAAGGCAAACTCCTCACCTCCATGCTATCTCCCGGGCCCCGTGAATTTTATAAATTCTAAAAGAAAAATATAGCATAAATAACCATACAAATAAATTTGACAGCTTAAGTAGACAAATTTATTTAAAGATGCTACTACCAAGTATTACAAAAGTAGAATTTGATGGCCAGGATAGTATTTTATTCACTAAATAGTTTGAATCATTTAAAATAATGATTTAAATAATATATAAAAATTAGTGTTACTATTGGCAGTACACAGGGGGCCATATGGGATACTAGGGGTGGAAAACAGGTCAGTCATATTCAAGTCTAATGTCCTATCCACTGTACCATTGCTCTGTCCCACTCCACATCTAAATTGAATGTTCAACTGCCTGTCTTGATTCATCAATACCTTATTTATTCTTCAAACTGTACTTTATTCAAGGAAAATATTAAAGGGATGTATTTGTGGTAGAACAATTTTAAGTATTTTTCACCTTAGAGGAAAAAGATGATGGCAAACAAGCCAGAAAAACCAAAGATCAGTCAGACCCTTTTTCAGTCACTCAAATGCCTTAACTGTTTGCTTTCAAGCAAGGATTACACAGCGAGAGTGACCACTCTAAATCTAACAGTCTTTTATTTGTCCAAAGTCCACTGGCAATCAAGCACAGCAGAACATAGTACTTTGTTTAATGAAGAGTGTTTTCCCCAAATCCACATAAATAAATAAACCTCCAATGCTAGCCAAGGTTAGAGAAGCAGAGAGAACAGGACTTGCTTTATTCCGGTTTAATAAATATTTGTTTAGCTTTAGCTCTTGCCTATCACAGCACCGAAGCTGTTGACTAAAAAATGAATAGGACATGGTCTTTGGCCTTAAAGAGGTCCTCCAATTCTTCTCCTTTTGGTCTCACAATCAATCTTAGCCATTACATTTTTTTCACTCTCATCTTCAGAATTTAGTGTCCTTGAATTGAACTTGAGAGCAGCACAACAATTCCAAGAAACGAACTTTGATCCTTAGTCTTTTGGGTCATCTCATTAACTTGTTTACTATATTTACTTGAATGGATAATGTTAAGCAGTGCTCATTGGGCAGAGAGACATGCTCCAGAAAAAAACTTTTCCAGCTGGACCTGATATTGAGTGCTAAGGATCAAGAATGTGGTCCTTTGTGTTTTGTATTGCTTAGGGACTATCAAGGTTACCTTAGTGATGCCAGATGACACTAAAGAATAGTTAGCAATTCTGGAGTACCATGTGCCAGAGATAGAGCTTTCAAAACATATACTCTGGCCACTCTATTTATCCCTGTTCCTTGTTACCTAATTTTGATAAGACCATATTATAAATAGCTATTAACAGTAAAAATCAGTTCATATATATTTTTTCTTAATATCCACCCTGTGCTTCGTTTCTTTGTTTTAGGTGGTTCTCAAGACTGACCCCTAACTCTGCACTAAAGAAACACTCCTGGTGGTGGTCTGGGGAACATAAAGAGTATCAGGGATTGAACTCAGATCAGTGGCACACAAGGTAAGCACCTTATTTTCAGTACTAGCTCTCAAACCCCTAACATGCTTTATTTTATCACAATTATCTCAGCAGCAGAATAAACTTGCCTATTATTTTTTGCTCCAATATATTTCCAAAAAACACCTGAAAAATTTCTCAAGGCACAACAATGCCGATCATTTTATTTCGCATCTGTGAAGTATGAAGTGTTGTGCTGTTTCAGGTACAGGTCAGGTTCCCTGGGAAACAAAGTCTGAGATTGGAGATTTGTAGGATGAAAATGTGTGAGGCCAAGCTCAGGGAACAACTCTTGGGCAAAGAAGAAAATGAGATGGAGTAGCACGTGCTGGCATAATGCTCTCACAACAAGGGACCATTTCCAATTATATGTATAAAATATCTGTGATTACAAAGTTGTATCTGGGTCTTTAAACTCCCTGACATCAAGGTATGGTAATGTTAGGAGCACAGATAAGAGGGTGGGAGTATTGTCAAGCAAATCGATCTAGCAGTGGACAATTTCCAGAGAGGTATAAGCCCCCTAACTTAGGCACAGAGCTTTACTATGCTAACTTCCTTTGGAAAAGGTGTCATTGAGTTACCACAGGGGACCATACAAGATACTATTTTCTTTTCATTATGACAGGATAAAAAAATACTAATCTCATGAGTCTTTGAATTGAGAAATCTCATCACAATTGTTCTTTCAAGGTCTGAATTATTTTAATGATATAACAAAGAGTTCTATTGGTTTAATAATACCAAGATATCAAGTTGGTTCGAACTGAACATTTTGGACCTCAGATTCCTTCACTCTCATGATTTCTTTTCTCTAATATTATTTGTGCACTTTGTTTGAAATTAAATAAATAAAAGCCTAAGAAGTATTTGCTTAATCTCATGTTCATTACTAAAAGAAGGATTTCCCCAGAGCTATGCTGAGTCCCTATGCAGATTGTGATTAGGCACTTTTAATTTGGCAGCAGTGTGACAAAAAAAAATGTGTTGAAAACCACTTATTTTATATCATTGCCAGGCCTTATAATTTATTTTTACTAGTTTAAATGCAATTATTTAGACAGATATGGTATATATCATAATATTTTAAGAGATTGGTCAATTTCATTGTAGAAATAAAAATTGAGTTTAATTAAATTGGAAATATGGAAAACAATAAATATATTTTGATAATTCAAATACTCACTAGCTTGTTTTTGGCATTTTTAGTAACTTACAATTCAGTATTGAAATTAATTGGCACAATATACTTCATTGAAGCATTGACTATTAAAAAACTTGGTCCAGCAAAAATGATCCTACTAGCTGAACATAATTTTGAATGTTTCCTAAGAAAGGCTTAAATAATGTTGTATACAAAGGCCAGTTGGGACTAAGAACCCAGTATTGAGTTGTAAAATTGTTTGTATCATAAAAAATTTACCATACGTAAACATTTTAGAAATACCCTGCAAAAGTTAAGACACAACAAATCCATGCTGTTTTAGTATAATGAGTAAGTGAACTCAGTCGTAAAAACTATAGCAAGAAATAACAAACCAGAATAAAGTAATTAGAATAAATGGTGCAACTAAACATAGAATATTGTGTGGTTGTGTCAATAAATTTTAGTCTGTGTACAGTGCTGAGCATATATTGAGAAACATGAAAAACATCAGAAAATACACATAGTAATTTCCATAGTTTTTGGAAACCAAAGTTTATGGTACCATTGAGATGGCTGTCATGAAGCCAAAAAAAAGGGGGTGGGGGGAATTACACACATTTCCAATAGGAAATAGTTCATTTGAGGCGGGGTAGACTTTTGTCCAAAAGTCTTTTATAGAAAGTGCCTTCAGAGTATCTGGTTAAACAGCAAATCAAAAGAAATCTCCTGAGGTTGGAGAGTTCATGGTAAATTATGTCCTGGAGATGTCTTAGCTATTTTACGACTTATGGAAAAGAAAAAAAATTGAAGTAAAATCTTTGCCAAATGATGTCATGACTTGTAAATCACTAGGCTTTCTTTAGTATTTTGAAGTAGGTCATGGTAGATTTATCAACTATGTTACTTCCTCTCAACATGCACCTGCACAAAAGTATTGGTACTTCTCAATAGCACAGTTTCTAAACCTCCATGTTGGTGATATGCTACACCCTGAAAGACAATTTCTATTTTGTGATGCCCTTTTTGTAAACTAAAAAAGCAGTTGATAGATTCAAAGCCATGAATAATTTCTCTTCCTGATCAAACTTCGCCTTGAAAAAGTCCTCTCTTATCGAGCTCAGATGGAAAACATGTGGTGTTGTGTATCACATCTAATTTTGCTACAGGAATAGAGGGCACGACTCAAAATGTCTTTCTCACTCATGCTTTCTATGTGAACATCCATTGGCATCAGTTCTTGTTCTAATAAAATAAAAAATGTGATTTTTCCATTAGATAAAAATATTTAGCTTTGTAATCAGGTTCAAGAGAAAACTAAGGTGAGATGAAACTATGAGCAAACCAAAGATTGTAGTTATATGGTACTCTTAATTTCACATAAGTATGGTCAGTGACTTTGGAACTAAACAGAGTACATTTTCAATTTTCTAAATAGTTGAGTCTAAATATTGCTATGTAAACAACTGTGTTCAATTTCAGTATCATTTAAGATGAAGAAATACTTAGTCTTCACTCTTTTGGATAAGTTTGACCAAATTTATAAGATCCATCTAATTGTTTTAAGACCCCAAGGTCACTGTCAAAAAAATCATGTGGTCTTTTGGAGACAGAAAGAATGAGAAGGTGGGGAACTCAATTATGCAAACTTTACAAAGCTGCAAAAGCTCTTCAAGATAGAATTGATAAACTACAAAGTCTTGTCAATTTCTCTGTGGACCGAAATCTCCAGATACCTGGAAACAAAGAAGACTTTAAAATATTTTCTTCAGATGACTTTCAAATTGAAATGTGAATCCATAGTTCTTTCCTTGCTAATAGAGACAGTCTTCATATTGCAGCCCCTAACCAAATTGTCTTTAGCACTGAGGATATAAGAAAAATGGAATATTCTGACATTAATTTAATGCAGGATAGGAAGAATTCTGGCATTATTTGACATGGTTCTACATTTATCTGAAAAAGAAAAAAGTGAGTGTAAGCCTTCTAAGTATTTTTAAAGCCTGACTAATTTGAGAGTTGGGTTTTGCATTTCTAGACTCATAATACATGTACAATATTATATTGGTTAATGTCTATTATTATAAAAATGAAAATTTTTATCTTCCAATAATGTATCCAAGGAAGTTGTTTACACAAATATATTTAATTATTCAGCCTGATTATTTTTACTAAAATTAATATAGTGTATTTATAAAAATGATATATATGTACTTCTATATTATGATTAATAGTAACAATAATAAGTTATTAATTCAAGTTTCTGCATATTAAAATTAGAAATTTATATGCGGTTGTTTCTAGGTTAGATTAGTTTCAAAACTTGTGAGAATCAAATGAAAGATTTGAGCTTTACTCTTGAAAGGATGTGCACTCTAGATTTAAAAGAAGAAAAAAGTTATCAGAGCATAGGCTGAAGATTCATTTCTATTTGGACATTTAGAGAAACTTCTAAGATTTGGTGATCTGGCACTTGAAATAAAAGTAGAATTTTATTTGATCCCCTGGCGTCCCATATGGTACCTCCAAGTCAGGGGAAATTTCTGAGCGCTTAGCCAGGAGTAACCCCTGAGCATCAAACGGGTGTGGCCGAAAAACCAAAAAAAAAAAAAATAAAAGTAGAATTTTATTGTGAAAAATACATCATATTCACTCACAAATTCAAAATTTAGCAGAGATTAAGAGGTGTTCTTTTGAGGACATGAAGTCACATTATGCAACACTTTCATACATTTCTCAAATATTATTGTTTATTTCACATTGGAAAAGTGAAAAGGAAGAAAAGATAACCTTGAATTAAAGAATTCTCTGCAGCATGTTATAATTTATTTCTGTTTTGAAGTCAGGAAAGAAGGGAAGTACTGCACTTAGTTTTAAGATACCCTTGCTTTAGAATGTTCTTTTAGTCAGCAATAATTGTTCTCAAAATAATGAGAACTGCTGTCATTTTTAATGTAATTAAAAATTCTGTTACTTTCAAAGAAGTAAAGTATAAGTCTTCCTCTCATATTCTGAGTTTTTTAGCAAAGAACCCGAATAAACCTCTCCTCCTCCTCCTCCTCCTCATCTTCCTCCTCCTCCTCTTCCTCCTCCTCCTCCTCCTCCTCCTCCACCTTTTAGAACTTGACTCAGTTGCCTTTATCTTTTCCTCAAATTTCACTAATCCTTCTTTATGCAAACAAGAATAGCATACCACAAGTAAACTCAAAGAAAGATGTAATTACACTGTCCACTGGTTGTTTTATTCATTTTCCTGGACAACAGTTATTCGTTTTGTCATTTAATATTTAAGTATGCTTCTTTCTTTTTACATATTTTCTTTGTCCAGGTGTCTCACCAGGTGTTCTTAGGGTTTACTACTGATATTTTTTTTTGCTTAGGAATCACTGTTGGCAGGGGTTGAGAGATCATCTGTAGTGCCAGAGTTTGAACCTGGATTAGCCATGTGCAATCTGGACTTTAGGACTATTTCTAAGATGTTTCTCCCCAAACTCATCTGGAAGATAAAGGTCTCAGGCTCAATCTGTTGTGTTTTGACCTGGAATTGCACAGACTATTTTATCCATGACCCATCTGCCAGAATTTGTCACACAACCTCATTCTACTTCAAGCAGCATAAGAAAGACAAAAAAAAAAAAAAAAAAAAAAAAAAAAAAAAAAAAAAAAAAAACTTGGGTTATGTGTATGCTTCCGCCCCCCCCCAAAAGTTATATACAGTCATGAACTAAGAGGAATTAATCTTGCGTTAATTCTCCCAGAAATTCTAATAAAAGTGGTAAGCATTTCTTATTAAAGACAAGAGCCAGAAATGGATAAGAAAACACAACTGGGATTAGGGTGAGAGAGGATCTTTTTCAACTCATCAGACATCTGTAGAGTATCTTCCACTCATTTCCTCAGAACAATCCTCAGAAAATCCCTGTGAAGTCAGTACAGTGTAATTATTTATTGTTAGAGATAAGAAATTTGATCTCCAAGATTTTAAGTGACTTGCTCCAAGTCACACACTGCAGAGAGAGAACTTTATCACAGATTGTCTTTCTCAAGAGACTGCATTTACAACAGCGAAATGAAAATCTTGGTTCCATGGGTTTGCAATCATATGCAATCTTGGAGAAGTAATTTCCTGAGCTTCGATTTCCTCCTCTTTCTGGAAAGGACAATAAGCCTACTCACTAAAAGGTTTTCCTGAGTAGTAAATGCAGGTAGTTTTGAGAATTAAATGCCATACATGAAAAGAACTAAATGCACATAAAATATATGATCCAGAATCTAGAGTGAGTAATCATTAAATGTCATTCACTAATGCATTATTAATGTGTGCTTTTTATTATTTTGTTATACCCAATGTTGTAAATGTAGATTATAATTTAAATATGTCTACACAAATTCCATATATGTATATAATTTGGTCAACTAGATTGTCGAGCAACTAGGATTCCCCAAAGTTTTATGTAGGATGATCAACAAAGATTAAGCTATCTACCAACCAACAAATGTGGACCTTGGGATCACAACATTAGCATGACAGAGATCTTTTTTATAGATTCTTTCCAAGTTTCCTACTTTTAAGCAATTTATTCTAGATGTATAAAATTACAATTGTTGTGTTTTACAAGACAGCCTGGGAGAAAAAGGAGCACTGTAAAGATATGGGCTGTGAAATTGCCATTACCCTGGGCTTGACCTAAGAATCAACCATTATTCTTCCAATTAGATAAATTTCACACATCACAGCAGTTATGATGATGTGAAAAAAATATATGTTTTCTATTTAAACAACTCAGACTGTGAGACAGATTGTACAAGAAAAGAAGTTTTGGTAATTCTAATATAGGATTTTAGTGTCACTAAATCTTCAAATCCGTCATTTTTGAACCTCTATTTGATTTGTTCAATTAAAGATCAGGCTAAGAGAAGAAAATTAGATTTTTTTAACTCTTATGTCAGTGGTGTCCACTTGGAAAAGGTTTATTATATTATAATACAGAGCAGAGGCAATTAATTAATTCATGCAAACAATTAAAGACAATATTATCATGTCATTTGTATTTGTCTTAAATATCTGAATAAACTGTGAGCTTATTTATTCTGGTAATCTTTTCCTAATAATATCTAACTCCACTGCTTCATCATATCTGATATGCTGTGCATATATCTTCAATCACAGTTTCAATGAAAACTAGGTCTCAAAATTATATGTACATCTCAGCAACATGCAGAATTACGGGCTTTAAAGAAGTAAATCAACATCAGCATGATCTTACTACTTATTGTTCTGTTTTGCTGGCTGTTCATTATCCCAATTCTGCTGCCATAGCAATTATTTACAAGGTGAATTGTTGTCATACTGTGAACGGCAGCTTTGAAAATGACAAGGCCAGTCTTTTATTTTTCTATTTGTTACCAACCAATCATCCTGCCTAGAAACAACAAAAGTAAATTACTTTTGTTAAACAGTTATTGGAAAGAGTGCAGATTATTCCTACATTTCTTAGAAGCAGCAAGCTGATTGGAAAACTGAACAAAATGAATAAAACATCAGGGATTTCCTTTTCTCAAATAACTTTTCTGATATACAGTTAAAAGTAGCATTCTAAACCACCTGAATAACAAGAAATAGTTCATTTCTGATGCTCCTTCTTTTTGTTGACTACCACTTACATTTTCTGATATCCATTTTTTTGATAGACAAATAATTTCTACATCGTTACTAAGTGTTACTAACTCCCTATCTATCACTTTGGTCCCACTGTTATGCTTAGTTACAATCTTCATGGTATGATGCTGGGCATTGAACTCAGCACTGGGTCCTGCAGTTTTCTGCCACCTGTCTACGCATCCTCAATTTTACTGGCATCATAAATTCAGTTAGATCACCCGTTAAGCTCAAAACCCTACAATGACTTACAAGTCCTCAGAGTTAATTGAAATTCTGTTATCATGTTTACAAGTGCATCCTTATTTTTTTTCAATTCATTCTTTTTATTTTTTAAGCTCCAGCTACACTGCACTCTTTTCTGTCCCTTCAGAAATATCTGTCTTTTCATTTTGTTGCATGTCCAGGTAAAACCGTCCCCTTTCTGGATTGTAAAGTGGATCTTTCTCTCTCATGCCTTTCACTTTCTCAGTAAAAAAGTTTTCTTTTGAAGTCCTTATTTAACTCCTTCAATTTGTGTGCATACTGATTCATGACCAAATTCTTTTATTTTCTCAGTAAAAGTACTTTCAGGTGTTATTTCCCTTCAAGCTCTTATCACCATCTAACTTATGAAGTATACTTACATATTTTTTTTCCTTTAGGGCTTTTCTTATCCTTACAACTGTATGCAATTCTCTTAAAGGTGTCGATTCTTGTCTGCTATGAAATTTCTGCATTTGTAGTCTGTCACTTACCACTTTACTATGTGATACATGAATAATTAATGAATGGATACATAGCTGCAAAATTGAGATTGCTACTGCCCGATTCTGGTTACAGTGACCTATGCTCCTTTCCTTCAGGAAATCCCTAATCTTTATATCCTATCGGGGCTCCCTTGTCTCCTGCCTTTTGGCAGCTTTTCTCCATTCAAAACCAGATCTCTCTACCCTCCCTTTTTTTCCTCAGGAGTATTTACTTCCTATTTATGGAGCTAAATTCTAGATATAATTCCATTTATCAAACCTAGTTTCACTTTAGCCCCCCTTTCCCTCCACCCTACAGTCACACACTCATCAAACAGGGATTGCATTATCTGACTTTAGATAAATTCTTGCCAATAACATAACCTCTCTGCTTCTCTATTTTCATGATTTCCATTGACCAAGACAGAAACCTAGATGAGCCCATTATACATTTGACTTCCTCCAGACTTGAATTTGGACATAATTATCTAATTCAAGCTCTTAATCTTACCGGCAGGCCTATTACATGACTCACATCTGTTTTGACCATCTCTGTGCTTGATATTTCTATTTGCATGTCTTTGCATCTTTTAAATTATGCAGACAACAATGCAGCAAATCTTTAAGTGGAATAGAGCTTTATAGGGAAGTCTAGAGAAAAAGCAAAAAGTAATTGAGAACAACAATTAAGTAGAGTCTCAATGTATCTTTAAGATATTTGGGTGATTAGGTTCCAAGGTTTCCCTCTGTTTCTTTTTCATTTTTTATACATCTCTGTAGGAAACTAAATTAGCCATAGAAACATATTTCTAGTTTCACAAGTGATGCTCCATAAACATTAAAACAAGCAGAAACTGCTTTTTAAAAAGTCAGATAAAGGTTCTCATAATACGGTTTCTGATACCTAATAATAAAAATGTTAAATTTTTACACTAGCCTCAAATCAGAGAAATCAAACATACATGTTCATTATTTTCCTTGGAAATAATTAGTACTTAAACATTTCTGCAGCTGAGGCTGACTATTTTCTTTCCCTGGAAGGTCTTTTATGTTTAATAACTCACCCAGCCTACTTTAGTGCCAGGTCTTAGTGACTTAACCCCCGAACAGAGGCAATCTCATCAAAATTAAAGGCCAAGAGAGCATTACACTCCAATTGTGTGGCACTTCCCTCAGGTGGCTGTGGTTTTATTCCTCAACTCCTGCTCATTTGGCTTTTCTCATCAAACCTCGTAAGCTGTGGGCAAGCATCTCTCTTCAATAACACCAGTAAAATATGAGCAATAAAACGCACCACTTCTGAAGAGCCCATGAAAATTATTTGAAGTAACTTTGGCCATAAGTCTTGAGTTGAATAAAATTTTATTGTTTAACTAATAAAAATAAAATTGGTACAATTGAACTAATGCTAAATATCAATCAATGTAAGAACTAATTGGGTCAAATCTATTGGTCTGCTCCAAACTTAGTTTCATTGATATATTTTTTCTCCAAATCAAATTATTATACCTTAGACTTCTGGAGCTCTGCCTACTAAATTACCATTGATCAAATCCATGGAATAAGCAAGTAATGAGACCAAACCTTCTGTTGCCTGGGATTTTTTTTTATTGTATTTTGGGAACCTTTCTAAGCAAAAATGGCAGAATGCATCTTTTTCACTAATTATGTATTGTTAACAATGAAATTTAAATTCTCCCAAGCAAAAGTGAAAATGATCTCACATTCATATTTTAAAAATTTATAAAATACTTTCTGGAGTCAATTTTTAGTTAATATATGAGTTTATGATATATCTGTTAATGTAAATATATACCCACATGTGCTGTGGGAATGAATGTGGTATTATAAATTAATTATGAACATCATTGTAAATAACAGAATCTTAATCAAAAATATAATTTATGGAACTAGTCTATAAAAGGTAAATTTCAAAGGTGAATTTAGTATAGGTTTGTCTTTGATGAAACAGGAAATAAAACTAAACTTGACTTTAATATATTAGTTCTTTTTCACTTTTTCTAGAGCATCATACAGTTGTAATTCTCCTATGTCTTGCTTCCCATCAAATATGTTCCCTAGTTCCACATCAGATATACTATAATAAAAAGAGTAAAATCTAAATAAATGCATAAAATAGCTTCTTTCTAAACTAAAACATAACACTTAAGCAAATTACCAATTAAGTAGTCTCTTATTTAACATTGATTTCTATACAGTCAAAAATAAAGTATTAATGTGTCCAAGTATAATTTATCTTAATCACTTACATCATGCTCTACATTATACAAAAATACTACTTCCTTTTAGGACAGAAACCTATTTACTGGAAATTGTTCAAGAAGAATGAACTTATCATAGAAAATTTTAATGACCAATGTAGGAATTAAAAATTTAAATTACAGATAATACTGTAAATAAAATTAAGTGGCAATATCTTTGTAGGTTAATAAGTTTAAGCCATGTAACCAAGAAATTATTGATACCCAGATTATTCTTAGTAAAATACATGCAATAAAATTAATTTTAGAAATATAAATAAACATATTAAATTAAAAATAAAATATAGAAAGAGCTGATTTATAGAATTTGAAGCCTATATATTCAGTAACTAAAACAAAAATAATAAAATATAATTTCAATTAAATTTCAACTACTACTATACACTATAGTTACATTCATTATACAAAAAATTTTATTGTAAAATATTCAATCCTAAAATACATAAAATATTAAGGGTGGGATGATTCATGTGATGTAAAATCATATATGGAAAAAATTAGAATGAAATAATATGTATTTGTTTGACTTTAACTCTTTGGCCTGCTAAGATGTTTTTTAGTTCTCTTAATTCCATTTGTATAGATTCTCTCATCTTCTGTAAAAGTTTTCTTTGAGGGGCCGGGCTGGGTGGTGGTTCAAGTGGTAGGACATTTGCATTGTATGCGCTAACCTACGTTGGACCTTGGTCTCCCAAGCCAGCAACTATTCCTGAATGCATAACCAGGAGTAATCCCTGAGCGCCATTAGTTGTGGCCCACCCCACAGAAAAAAAGTTCTTCTTTGAGTTGAATTTTTCATCTATGGATTTCTTAATCTTTCTGACTAGTGATTCCTTGATTTTCATTGCTTGGCATTCATTGCCACTTTTATGCCTCATCTATTTAGGCTCCTGTGTTTTGGTGAACTTGGAAACTTGCTATGATTTCTCTCTATATCCCCGGCTACTAGTCTCTTCCTTAGTTTACCCATTTGCATTAGAGTGTTGAAGTTTCAAGTTGTTTTATAAAGAGGGTTGCAGAACTTACTGTGTTAGAAGTGATTAGAGGTATATTCGATTTTAAGTTTAATTTTCCTGGTTGAGTGAATTTGTCAAAGTATGGCAGAGGTAATACAAACTACTTCCTTGTTTTGCTGTTGCGTTTTATGGGCTGTTGGATTATCTGAGGGAAGTAAGTGCTAGGTGTGGTCTGCCTAGACATATACAGTATACAGATTCACTGGAATGGAGAGTCATCAGGAGGAGGGGGGAAGAAATGGCAGTGACTATTAGAGGGTTTGGCCTTGCCCTTGGGTCTCAGCCCTCATTTGTCATCTCTGGCCTGGGGCTGGGTCCATTCTCTGGAGTACAGTCCTAAGTGCAGACAATGGCAGTGACTGCAATGAGGACTTTAAATTTATATGTTGCAAATTTGTAAAATATCCACGATAATCCTCAATTACTTCATTACCAGATTTTCACTTTATCAGCAACACCAATTATTATGTAGACACATTTATAATTTATTAAATTTGATTTTCCAAAATCATCTAAAAATTAATATTTAAAAATTAAGCTAATAAGTGAAAATGGGTCATAGAGTACATGTTTTCTAATATAAATCACTTGCATTTTTCTTTTTTTCATGGTGCCATGACTCGGATTGGAACCGATCACTTGCATTTTTTAAAAAAATATTATTTTATATAAGGGGCCGGGCGGTGGCGCTGGTGCTAAGGTGCCTGCGCTAACCTCTAGGACGGACCGCGGTTCGATCCCCCGGTTCCCATATGGTCCCCAGTGCCTCCCAGGAGCGACTTCTGAGCGAATAGCCAGGAGTAACCCTGAGCATCACCGGGTGTGGCCCAAAAACCAAAAAAAAAAAAAAATATTATTTTATATCAACATCAATATCTTTTCCTATAGCCATATCTCAAAACAACTTGAAAAAATATTTACATTAAAGTAATTTTCAGTTACATTTTAGTAAGGTAACATATCCCCTTTGAGAAATTTCCTTATTATCGAGTTTATTCTTTTTTATTTGTATTAGTTGCAAAAAACGTGAATTCATATAATGTGTCTAAGTGACAGTCATGTCAGAAGAGCCAACCCAAAACAAGGGCTTTAAATGCCTTCAAACTTGTCTGACGTTCTTTGTATTTACTCTGTCCCATCAGTTATAGTCACAGTGTAAGTACTATGATAGAAGACTGGCTCATTGGAGAAAGGAAAATATATTACATAGTGATCTTGTGCAAAGCATGACTACTGGGTGCTCTCCAAAACATACCTACTTCTATTCTGGTAGCGTCTTGATATGAAAATTTTGGACACTGCCAGCCAAGTTCTCATGTGAAAATTACAAGATTTGGACCTCAGCTTCTGTACCAGTTCACAGACAAATTCAATATCATAGCCTGTGCCTGTAAGTCACAGAAATGCTCAAACTGGGGACCAAGTCAACAGTTGATCCTGATGTAAAGTTATAACACCAGCCCACGTATTCCAGGAAATAATATGATGATAATGACATGATAAATATATTATATCATTACCATGCAGAATAGGCTTGAACCAAATCTATGTTATTAATTCCTACTACCAACTCACTAGGGTAAGGCATGGCTGGCTGGTCCTTCCTTACTCTCGGAGATTCCTTCCTTCAGAGCACAGTGTCTAATCTCAAATGATCCCTAAACACTGAGCCAGAATGCACAATAGTAGGAGGTTCACAGACCCACTCCGTCTACTGTTTTCATGACTGTCTTAATAATTTTTTTGTCATAGGCTGAATGTGTACTTGCCTAAAAACTAGCATTTGAGTTAGATACAGAGCATGCCATATTGAAGGGTCTATGTCTAGACTCAGTGAAAAGTCCCTTAGTGCATTGCACAATAATCTGGGTTTCTAAATCATTTTAAACATTGAATGAACTTGGGTAAGTCATTGAGGAACCAGGTAAATGTATTATATGTATGGAAATACATGAAAAAAGATTGTGAACCACTGGAGCTGTACACCATGATGAGTTTGCTGGTCTCACAAATTTCACTTTTACATTTTATAGTAAAGAAAAGTAGTAGAGAAGTAATCGCTCATCTGGAAACTACATATCTCCATAGCCCACAGAAGTTGTGGTCATGACTTTCTGTTTTTAAAGACATGAAGAAAAATGACCCATGTTTCTCCCCCATGAATAGGTCAAATTGCATAGGTTTCTGATCAATATTATTTTTAAATATATAATTTTCTTTTTTAACTTATGGGAGTGGGTGACACACCAGGCTGGACATGGTGATTACTCTGTGCTCAGAGACATTCCTGGTGGTGTTTGAGGGATTATAGACTTTAGGTATTACATCTGATTGGCTACATTCAATGTAAGTATGCTACCTGCTATACAATTGTTCTGGCAAGATTTTGATGTACTTTTATTATTAAAAATGTACATAAATTTTGGAGAGATTTGGATATATTTAAAAGAATATGGCAGCTCATTGATTTTGAAGAGAATTTATTTTTGCAAAAATGAACAATATTTAAACTGTTATGTGAGTGACAACTTAATTTCCCAGGTGTACTATTTACATATTTAAGTCTATTCATTGACTCTTTGCAGAAAACCAAAGACTTTTCCCGTGTAATATGTTTAATTAATTAACACTCCAAACCATATGGCACTATGAGAGAAGCAAAATAACCTTGGGTGAAGTTAATGGGAAAAATCATTAGTTTGTTTTTTTAAAGATACTAATATTACTTGGTTGATTTTACTGATAGAGAGGCCAGATGACCTAAAGTTGAAGAGGGGAAAAGGACAAAACTTAAACTGGATAAAGTGCAGAAACATCTAATATATCCTTGCAAGACAGATCCTAGAAAAAAATTAAGATAGTATGCAGAGATGAATTCAAGAAAGGTAGTTTCTATTAACTGATGTCCGATTTTCCAAAACATTGGTTGCTAACAATGTCTAACAATGAGATAATCTGACTAATTTCAATATTAGGTGTTCCTTAATAAATGTGCCATTGAAAGTCACCAGATCATTAGTTTTAACTAATATTAGACTTTTAAATCTCCAATAAGACTCCAGTCTAGTACAGATAACAAGTGTCTTTTTATTTCCTTCCCTTTCTATTATCTGCAATACTCTATCCCAGATTGAACATTTAGGTGCATCTATTTATCATGTTTTCAAAAATTCACACATCTAGAAGTTTTGATCTCCCACCCAGTTTAATGTCTTACTTTGCTTTTTTGGGGGGTGGGGGAGGGAAAGTGCTTTACCCAACACAACAAAGTGCTACAGAATCTATGCCTGGCCAAAGGTCATTCTAAGGTGGATCACAAGAAAGACAATTATCTCAACCCTCAATTGTCTCTCTGACACAGATATTCTATGCTTAGGTCTTAGATCCCTGTATTTGTATTCCAGTGTTTTGATTTTTTTTATCATGGTCTTTGTTCCTCTTTCTTTGAATTTGCTATGAAGAAAGCTGAAGATTCCTTGTTTTCTTTAGAACTGACATTTACATCAATCTATATTTCTACTTTCCTTTTTTTCATATTTCTTTTAACCACTCCCAAAACTTTGTCTGGAAGTTTTCAGAAATAATCATCAGCAACATTTTCTGCACTTTTAATGTAATTTTAATTTTTCCTAAATTTTAGATCTCAAAAATCTGCTTAAGGATGAATTTTCTGTAACATGCTATGTATAACCAGTTCATTTTCCAGGGCTTTCATGCTTCACACTACATGTAAATTTTTCTTTATTATTTTTATAAGAGATTTGAATTTCGGGGCAATGCCCAGGCAGTACTAATTGGATGCTGAGGACTAAACTTGGGTTCGCCCCGTGCAAAAAAAAAAAAAAAAGCATTCAATACATTCTACTGTCTCTCTACCCTCAAAAGGTAATATGTACATGATTGAGTTTTTCTTCACACAAATTTCCAAATGCATTCCAATCAGTTATATTACCTACTTTGTCTCCTTATTGCTTTAATCTAAAAACCCACAATGACCCCTACTCATGTATAGATTATTTTGACTTCTGTGTCATTATAATCAATTATCATTTATCATGGATTCTGGTTTCGTTAGTATATTTTTTCAATATTTTTTCATTTGATTTTTAACCTTCTGTCTACTAATGATCCTTTTGTTTTCCCACTTCAGTTTTTTGACTCAAATTAAAGTCTTTTCTTATATTTAAGTCCAATCATAGTAGTTCTTATTATATCAACTTTAAATATCTGGTTATCACCAGGTATTTTTTAGTTAATCTACAGTAATACTAATTTCACTTATTTTTCAGACACAAAAAGAACAATTTTGACTTCTCTACCATTTCACTATCACTATGACTTTCAATGCATTGTTGCTTTCATATTCAAAGATTTAACCTAAAGGGTTGTATCTTATAGCATATAACTTTTTCATTTCTTTCACAATTCTTTATTTCTCTTGCTTCACTTTCAGTTTCCATCTTCATACATTTGTTGCTCAGTCTATTTTTCTACTTCTAGCTCTCTCTTGAACTTGCCACCCATCATGACACTATATGGGATAGCAATAGCTACCCATTTATACTGATGGATTTTATTATAAATTCAGGACCACAGACAACAAGGACACTTTAATAATACCTGCCTGAGAATCATTCTACAAATATCTAGTATATTTATTCCTGTTTCTCCTATAGATATTTTATATATTTTCTTCCTTCACTTAAATTTTATATACCAGGTCCATCTTCAATCTTTGATGATCTATTTCATGTATAAAATAAAAGTTATTGAAGAGAACTTCTAAAAGCTATCCTATTACATTTATTTACCAGTGAGGGCTTGTTTAAAAGATTAGATTTTAGACACATAAAATGTGGAATGAGGGCCCGGGAGATAGCATGGAGGTAAGGCATTTGCCTTTCATGCAAAAGGTCATTGGTTCAAATCCCGGTGTCCCATATGGTCCCCCGTGCCTGCCAGGAGCAATTTCTGAGCATGGAGCCAGGAGTAACCCCTGAGCACTGCCGGGTGTGATCCAAAAAACCAAAAAAAAAAAAAATGTGGAATGAAAGTTTACTTGCCTCAAAAATGGTGTACACACACACACACAAACACACACACACACACACACACACACACACACACACACGCTCAGATATCTTTTTCCAAAATGAAGGTCACTCAAATTCTTCTTTATTCATCTTAATTGGAATAAAAAAGAATAACTATATTTCACTATTATAGTTGAGATGGAGTTCTATTCTATATTTAAATAGTATATATAACAAAATATATTGTATAATATATAATTTTAATATATTTTGGAATTCTAAGAATGGACTCATTTGCTACATTCGTTTTTCTATAAATATTATGAGTTTAATGAATAGGTTTTATTCACTATTAACTTAAGAGAAATGTCAAAAATCTAAATGCCTGCAGAGAATACTCTGATTATACATAAATTGATTGAGTTGAAGAAGTAGGTCATATGGCTTACTGATAATAACTTTTTAGCAAATCAAACATATGTGTAGACTTTTTACAGTCCAGTTGCATATACCTATGCAGTTAAAACATGCATATAAAGCCATGATGATGAATTATATGATGAAATAAAAATATAGAATGAAGTAGCTACAATTTACTAAGGGAAAATGACTATTATATATATATGCAAGAATTTAAGCCTTAAGTATTTTAAAATGCTTATAAATTGCTTGTTTGATACACTTTTAATGTTGATTAAGTTTTTACTTCATGAGTTGAAAGGTAAATTTTTCTAAAAGAGAAAATAGTATTTGAGAGAGTTATTTATAGGTAATATATATAAGTATAAATAGATATGGATATATGGGGATATATATTAAATATTAGTACATATACTAATGTGAATATATGTGTATGTGTATCAATGTATATGTATGTATGTATGTATGTATGTATGTATATATATATATATATATATATATATATATATATGTATGAGTAACTCTAAGCTCTTTACTCAGGGAACTAGATGAAATACCTGTTTTTGAACCCAGGTCTGTCACATGCAAGGCAAGCACCCTATCAACTGTTTTAATAGTCTGGCCCCTGTTTTCTATTTGAGACCAAACGTTTCTTTTTTTTTGGGGGGGGGGTCACACCGGGCAGTGCTCAGGGGTTACTCCTGGCTCCATGCTCAGAAATTGCTCCTGGCAGGCACGGGGGACCATATGGGGCACTGGGATTCGAACCGATGACCTTTTGCATGAAAGGCAAATGCCTTACCTCCGTGCTATCTCCCGCACCCGAGACCAAACATTTCAATTGTCAAAATATACTATTTTTATTTATATTTTAGATTAATGTTAGATTGAACAATTAAAATTTCTATAAATTTTGCTCTTAAAATAACTTTCCATGACAATGAACAAATACTGGTAGCATTCCACAGTAAGTTAACATTAACTAATTTGTGTAACTATTTTACTTAAACTACGGCAACATGGGACAAATCCTACTATGATTTTATGGAGTTTTATGATTTGTTATGCAGAAGGCTTATTAAGTTTTTTCATTATTACTCAATGAATATGCATTTATGAACGTGTAGTTGTTTCCATGCTAGTTCTATATTTATATCAAAATTAGATGGTAATGGTGCTTGTAACTGGCTTTGGTGGTTTTTCATATCTCTAAACTTCAAATTTATGATCCCATGAATATTTACAGCACGACAGTATCTATCCATGATATTGTTTTTGAGAACAAAAGAAAGGTTATCTAAATGAACTTTGCTTTTATGTTTATTATATAGATATATAATTTCATGGCAAAGAACATTATATAAGCCACCTAATACAGCTAATTTAGGTGCTCCATTTTCATTTGCAGCAATCTATAAAAAGCCCACAGCCAACATTATCCTTAATGGAGAAAAACTGAAAGCATTTTCACTAAGGTCAGGAACTAGGCAAGGCTGTCCACTCTCTCCACTCTTATTCAATATAGTTTTAGAAGTCCTAGCAATAGCAATCGGACAAGAGAAGGGAATCAAAGAATCCAAATAGGGAAAGAGGAACTCAAACGTTCTTTTTTAATTTTTTTTTTTTTTGCAGAAGATATGATGATATACATAGAAAACCCTAAAGAGTCCACAGTAAAACTCCTAGAGACAATTAACCAATGCTGTAAAGTGGCCAGCTACAAATTCAATACATAAAAGATAGTAGTGTTCCTTAATACAAATAACAAAGTAGAGGAGAAGAGATTAAAAATAAAATTCCAGTGCTCATTTCAGCAGCACATATACTAAAATTGGAACAATACAGAGAAGATTAGCATGACCCCTGCACAAGGATGACACATAAAAATACAATTTCATTTAAAATAGTATCCAAAATATCAAGTATCTAGAAGGAAGTGAAGGATCTATACTATGAGAACTTCAAAACACTTCCAAAGGAAATTGATGAGGACCTAAGAAAATGGAAGAACATCCCATCCTCATGGGTAGGTAGAATCAACATAGTCGAAATGATGATCTTACCTAAACTTCTTTTTTTTTTTTTTTGTTTTTTGGGTCACACCCGGCAGTGCTCAGGGGTTACTCCTGGCTCCATGCTCAGAAATTGCTCCTGGCAGGCACAGGGGACCATATGGGGCACCGGGATTCGAACCGATGATCTTTTGCATGAAAGGCAAACGCCTTACCTCCATGCTATCTCCCGGGCCCCTTACCTAAACTTCTATATGGATTCAATGTAATCCCTATCCAAATTCAGACATCATTTTCAAGGACTTAGAACAATCAATTATAAAATTCATCTGGAACCTCAAAAGACCCAGGTTATCCAAGTACATACTGAAAAACTAGAAGCTGGGTGGCATCTCTTTACCTAATCTGAAGCTTTAATATAAAGCCATAGTGTTCAAAACAGAATGGTACTAGAACAAAGGCAGAGTCTCAGATCAGTGGGTAGAACAGAATATTCAGAGATAAACCCCCAAATACATATATATACATATATATATATATATATATAAATATATATAGTGTCATTTTCTTTCTCTCCAGTTAGAGGACCAGTGCCTTTAAACTGCATGAGTAAACAATTCTTTTTTTGTTTGTTTGTTTGTTTTTTGGTTTTTGAGTTACACCCAGCAGCACTCAGGGGTTACAACTGGCTCCGGCTCAGAAATCAATCCTGGCAGGCTCAGGAGATCATATGGGATGCTGGGATTCGAACCAAAGACCTTCTTCATGAAAGGCAAGCACCTTATGTCCATGCTGTCTCTCGGGTCCCCAGTAAACAATTCTTTTTTTTTCCCCTCCCCCAGTAAACAATTCTTAATCAAAATCTGATCCATTATTCTAGAAATTTCTTCTAAACAATAGTGAATAAGTGCACAGGAAATATATTAGCACATTCCATATTATGTATATAAATATGCATTTTACATTTACTGTTTTTAAAGAAAATATTAAAATATTCACTGTTTCTATAAGAAATAGATCATTTTTGTCAGGGTTAAGTTGTTCTACAAATATTATTTAGCAAAACCAGTTTTGAAACAGTTATAAGCAAAAATTAGTTTCATTATTTTTTAACAAAGTCTCCTTTAATGTTATCTAATTAACTTTTTCCTTTCCTATAAGTTGTTATAGAGCATTAAAATACTCACTGATTTCAAATAAAATAATAATAAGAAAAAAATGTCTTGAGACTATATGTGTTATAACAAAATTATTATAGTAGTATATGTCTGCTAAATAAAAATAATACTGAAAGTTCTGACAATACTTTGAACATAATTTGAATGTTTGATAAGGACAATGAAGTGGTTTTTTTGTATTTATCCAAGGTATACTAGTTTTCACATTCTGCTAAATACATTTTTATGTGTCTTTTGGAGCAATTTCTTTTTAAAGTGAGACATAAAAAAAGATCTGACACAAGGATTCACCTTTTCTGCTTTTGTTACAATAATTCAACATATTTAATAGCTTTAGAATTGATTTTGATTATCATAACATATTCTAATATTTAAGGAATTAAGAACTACCTTTCAATATTAACTTAATACATAAATCCTTTAATTTAAATATTATAATGGATAATTTTAAAATTTGCCCAATATATATCCAATTATACCCAATGAATAGTTTTAAATTTGAAATACAGTTTTTCAAAAGAGTAATTATTTTAACGATTTAAAAAGTTGCATGATTATAATACACTGGCAAAATTAATCTCCTAGCTGACACTTCAAATTATTCAACTTATTAAGTTGCTATCATATCATTAGAAAAGAGTATTTTATTTTATACTTAAAAAACACTACTAAAATTACAAACATCTCAGTTAGAAGTATATTTTTGGCTATTAAGGAATATTGAAAACAATTTAATTTTAAAGGAAAAATGTGGTATTTACAGTAAGCATAGATTAAATGGTTCTTGCTATATTGATAACTTCCAAATTTATTCTTGGATTCTATATGCTTCTTCATCCTTGGAAAGGGAAAAATAATGTAAAATAAACAGTGTGATAAAAGTGCAAGAAACCGCAAGTAATTTATGAATTTGAAGAGAGAAGTAAAAATGAAAAGTATTCACATTAAAAACTGTAAATTAGTCTGTATAAGAACTCTCTTCTTCCAATTATTAAATATTCTTAATTATTCTCTGCACTCTAAAAACATTTCTACACCCCTAAAAATATCAAAATGTGATGGCATTTCCTTTCACTAGACAAGAATAAAGTATCTTCTATATTTTACAAAGTAAAGATTAATTCTATCAAAATTAGGTGAGAGTAAAATGTTAGTAACCAATTTAGTGACCTTTCTCAATGGAGATAATTACATTCTTCTACCAATTTTTATATGCTATATTGTTAGCAAAGATTGTGTTTCGTTTTTCTGAAAACTATGTTAAATGAACGTAGACAATGGAATTCTAATATGCTCGTTTTAGTCATCCACATATGTAAATTCAAACATGATGCAGAGGCCCTTATTTTTATTTCAATTCATGAAAAGATTACACAAAATAATATTACCAACTCTTATTTCCTTACAAAATCAGTAACATTTTCTTGAAACTAGTTTCTGTTAACACAATCTGTGGCTATGTTTTGGATATTTGCTTACTCATTAACTATGAATTTAACAAGACAAAAATTGTTCTTTTGGAAATATAAGGTACAATTAGTGATCCTCTTTCAAATGATCAGGGATTTGTCTATTTAGAGGTTAATTCATATTTAAAAAACTATAGTTCTAATGAAGCCCCAAGAACGCTGAAGGGACCAACTCTTTTCTGACAAGGCACCATACACAGGCAGGATCCATCAATAATATAAAGAGGGTCTTCCAGGCTACTGAATTCTTCATGCATTACTAATAAGGATTAAGTTAATCAGAAAAACTCCAAGGAACAAGCCTCTAGAATACACAGGAATAGTTTGAATCTGTGTGACATCACCACAGTAAATGGCACTTGTGACATGGTTAAATTCTCCATGTGTTCTCTTCCTATTACATAAGAGGGCTCTTGAGACTTAGAAAACAATTGTAAGAAGACACTTTTTGTATTTTGTTACAGGATAGTGATGCTTGATACAGGTGTGTTTATATTCTCCCGTGTATGAAACTCTAACTATTGCTGCACTTAGATTTCTGTCAGATAGTGCTTAGGTTTAATTCACCTGATGTTTATGATTATGTTGAATAAGGCACCTTAATGATAAATAATCTCTAAAAGAATTCATCAGTCTTTCTCTTTTACTAGTCCTGCTATTATTTTCAAGGTTAAACTAATTCTTTTCTATAAAATTTCAAAATATTTTAAGGGCAAAGTGACACATAGTACCAGCACTAGAGACACTTAAAACGAAAGCACTTAGGTATGCTCCATTTTCATCATCTTAAAAGTGACATATTGCATCAAGCATGGTCTCACCCATTGTTAGAGGAGCTTCTGATATTTTTACAGTGAACACAATGATTATAACCACACAAGAGCAAATCATTTAGATAAAAATAGGGGGAAATATCCAGATGTTGAGTTTAAATAATACTGAACATCTGGTGTTGCCAAATAATTTTTTTTCTTGATTCCTCAAAGCTTTAATTTGAGAAAATAGGGACTTAAATGTCAAACCCAAAATATTTCTTAGACTAAAATTAACATACAGGAATTTGTGATTCTTTGAAAAGAAGTTATTTCAAGAGGCACTTTGGAGGGAGAAATGAAAAATTTGATACTTCACAACTGTGGAAACAATCATTTAGTTTGAGTAAAAAGATTTATATTTTCTTAAGCATTCTGTCTTTTAAAGTTTTTGTCACTTATCTGACCTGTGGTCTTATCCATCTGCTCAACTTCTCAGGGTCAATAATAGTTCAATCCTAAATATATTTATCCTAAGTATATCCTTACAAGTATATACTTTATCCTAAGTATATCATTACATCAGCATAGGAAAAATTTAAAAGCTTCCAAATTAGCAATATGCCTGTGATTAATATATCAAACACAAACACACATACACACACAAAACCCACAAAATTTGAGTGGCAGTATACTTTAATAATAATAATTGCAATCCAGGTGGCCAGACCAGTAGAACAGCAAGGATGGCACCTACCTTACACACATCTGACATAGGTCTGATATCCATGTGGTCTCCTGATCACATAACCAGGAGTGATCCCAGAGTGCAGAGCTAGAAGTAATCCTTTAGCACTACTAGGTGTGTCTTCAAGAAAAATCAATAGAAATAAAAGAAATGTACAATATAATATGAGAGAACACATGTCCAAATTATTTTTGTTTTAAAGTTTAATCAACATATTTATCAATTTTAATATATATCACATATTTAAAATACTATGTACCCACAACTGCCTCTTCTTTTCTTTTCTTTTTTTGGTTTTCATGCCACATCCAGTGATGCTCAGGGGTTACTCTTGTCTATGTGCTCAGAAATCACTTCTGGCTTGGGGGACTATATGGGATGCCTGGGATTAAACATCAGTCCATCCTGGGTCAACTCCATGCAAGGCAAAAACACCCTACTGCTGTGCCACTACTCCAGCCCTAGATGAATGACATTTTTAATTCAAGTCATTTGTGATATGAGCTCATTACAATCCTGGTTTAAATATTTCAAAAAGACAAGCTTTATTCCTTAGATGTCAGATGCCATTATCATCTCTATTAGATGTGAGAAGTGATAATCATAAACAGAATGTGTCTAGATGGCTATGAAACATCTCTTTACCAGGAAGTGCCCACCCTGAATTGGCTGTCTGCAAAACAAATGCCCTACCACTGTGCTATCGATCTGGCCCCATTATTAATTCATTTTTGTAACACCTCATGTGTGTTCATATGCATTATAGTGCATGTGGCTGCCTTTCAGATTTTTATTTGACACAATTGCTGTCTACCTACCTTTGGGCTATTGCCAGATTGATATGATGCTTTTACTTCTTTGTTGTTTCATTTTGGGATTTGACTATGTGAGGATCACACCTATCAGAGCTCAGGAGAATCCCAACAATACCACTATCGGTGGTACTCAGTGAATCAGGCAGTGCTCAGAGTAAAGTCATGCAGTCAGCCACATGCAAGAATGTGCCTTAACTCTTATACTAGCTCTCTGTACCAGAATTTACATTTTCTTAATTCAGGTCCCTTATGGGGTGGTGGGATTATAATTATCTACTTCTTGGATAAAATAGAAAGACTTTATCACTGTTATTATTTCAATTGTCAATTCAAGGGGGCAGAGCAGTGGCACAACCAGTATGGCATCTGCCTTGCACGTGTTAACGTAGGACGAACTGTGGTTTGATCCCTTGCATTCTATATGGTCGCCCCAAACCAGCAATGATTTCTGACTGCATAGTCAGTTGTAACCCCTGAGCATCACCAGGTGTGGTTCAAAAACCAAACTTAATTCCCTATTATTGGGCTCTCAGAATCTGGTAGACCTTGTAGCTCCTATTAACTTGAGCTAATATGATAACATAATTCCTTCTCTCAATCTAATGTGTTGTGGAATTATTTTATAACATAGCCTACAGGATTGCTTCCTCAGGGCTGTCTTGTCTAAAATTGGAAACATTTAATGACATGCCAATTTGATAATGAATTAAAATATAAAATAAATGCAGTCTATATTAACAACAGCAAGTACTACAGAAATGCACTATAATTTTTGATGGATCTCATTGATGGAGCTGATTATAGGGGCAGGAGTTTTGGGGCCATGCCTACCTGTACCCCAGGCTTTTACTCTTGACTCTTTGTTCAGGAATACCTCCTGGCAGGGACCTGTGGATCATATATGATACCAGGAGATCCAACCCATGTTAGCTATGTGCAAAACAAGCATCCTGCCCATTAGACTACTGTTTCATTCCCAACAAGAGGCTTTATTTTGAATTAATTATAGTTTACCTTATTAAGCCAAACTTAAAATATTCAATTTTCAACCTTCCAGTTAGGATAATAACTATGATCCTTTCATTGAAATGTGTCTCACCAGAAATACCTTTGTTTTCCAATTAAAATGAAATTATAACATATTTAAACTGAAATTAAACATCATTTTTATCTCATTACCTGAAATTACCTTCATAACACCACCAATTCATTGTATATTACTATGTAGTGTAATTAATTTCTTACTAATTTTATTTTATTTTGTTTAGTTAGAAAGCAGACATAGTTAGTGGTGCTCAGAGGTTAATATTAGTTCAGTATTGGTACAATGGTTTGGTCAAGAATCAAACTGTAATGCTACTTGTATCCAAACCAAGTGGATAACATAAAAGGCTCTAGAGGTAAGGCATCTACCTTGAAAGTGCTAGTCTATGATGGATGGTAGTTTGATTCCTGCCCCCACCAAGGCCATATGGTCCCCCCAAGCCAGAAGCGATTTCTGAGCTCGTAGTTAGAAGTAACCCCTGAGCGTCACCAATTGTGGCCCCAAAAAGCATAACAAAACAAACAAAAAAATCCTTAAACTATGTGTGATCGCGCCTGCTCTCTTGCTGTTTTTCGACGATACACTATTTTATTTTTGTACTACATTTTTTAAAACTCTAGCACTATTTTATATGTGACAGAGAACTACAAGATTGACTTTGCAGTGCATCTATTTTAAATGTCTCCTTAGCATAAAAATGCTAAACAAGAAGATGGATTAACTTTGTTTTTGTATATTTTTGTTTTGGGTTCCCATCTAGTGATGCTCAGATCTTCTGGCTCTTCAGTCAGGAAATCACTCATAATGGAGTTCATGACCATATGGGATGCCCGGTATTGAACCTGGGTCTGTGGTATGCAAGGCAAATGCCCTATCATCTGTTCTTTTGCTCAGCCTACCCCCACTCTGCCATTTTTGTTCTTTAAATAAAAGCACTATAATTAAATACCTTCTCACAATACTTCAAATTGTAGCTATATTTTAAATTGCTCCACTTTTTGCATATAATCTAGCTGAAATTGATTTATTGCTACCCACAAATATTTCTATTACCCAAATTGTCTTTTGTTTTTATCTAAATATTTGAAAACTAGAGGTTAGTTATTAAGGGATAACATTAGAGAAAGGTTTGGAATGCAGGACTGACTTATTAGCCTGTTACCTAATTATTTGTTATATTTCTACTTAAAATATGAAAAATCTTGCATAGGCCTCAGTAGATGTTTTGTAATTTTATTTTATGCCATTATTTTCTTAACTCAAAACTACTAAACTATGATCTCGAACTGACCCATCTATGTTGCCTGGCTTTATTTATGTGAATTGCCTCAGGATTTGTGCACATGTGAGATTCTGACATCTTTAATTATTCTACATATTTAACTGGTGAGAATTTAATTATTCTTGTTCCCACGGGCTGCTTCTATAAGTGAAATATTAAAAATAATAAATAAATGATAGTATGTACAATCTGTCTCTTGGTTCATCATTGGTAGCATGTTAAAATAAAAAATATCTTAGTCCTTATGTTTTGATATAAATTAGAAATCTTGTAATTTCTTTTTTAAGAAAAACATATTGTTAATATCTAGTTTGATTGAGGAGCAAATGTAATTCAAAATTTTAAATCGTTAAAATCATGAATAGTGGAAATCTGTTGTTTAAATTGACATTTTTCTAAAAAAAATACAGTTTACACATACACATATGTGTGAGTTGATTAAAACTTTGTTATATGACATATTTCTATACACTTTTTAAAATATATATGTGCTATAGGTTATAACTTTATAATAGGAATGCCATCTATAGTTAGAGAAAGAAATGATTAACATTTCTTTAAATGTTAAAATATAAAGACATATTATATTTAACAAGCTTCTAGTCTGATAAGAGCCCAACAGAACTAATACTCAAGTTCAGATTTATGTTATCTTTCTCCAGCTTACAGATTCTTGTACGTCTCTGTATAATTGGGCAGGGCTTTTGACTTTAATTGTCTGGTGGTTACTACAGTTGTGTGTGACCTTGTGCTGTTCTAGGGACAAATCACTTTCTCTAAGACTTTTCTCAATTTTGAACGTAGTGAAACAGTAATAAGGTTCTCAGAATTTAAGCATTTATTTATCTACAGATATTTAGGGAGAGCAATTAAATACTGTAAAACAAAAATTAAGAGAAAAGAGCTGGAAGTTCCAGCTCACCTCAGGAAGCTCGCCACAAAGAGTGATGAGTTTAGTTAGAGAAATAACTACTGTCCTAAAAATGAGAACCTATGAGGGAAATGGAGAACCTGTCTAGAGTACAGGCGGGGGTGGGTGGGGAGGAGGGAGATTTGGGACAATGGTGATGGGAACATTGCACTGGTGATGGGTGATGTTCTTTACATGACGGAAACCCAAACACAATCATGTATGTAATCAAAGTGTTTAAATAAAATATATTAATTAAAAAAAGAATTAAATTTTATTTCCTTTTCTTCCTTCCTTTTTTCTTTCCTTCTTTCTTTTATTCTTTATTCTTTCCTTTCATATCATTCTTTCTCTTTCCTATTCACTTTCCTTCTTTCTTTTTTCCTATCCTTTCTTCTCTACATTCTTTCTTCTCTACATTCTTTCTTTTCCTTCCTTCTTTTTTTCTTTCCTTCTTTCTTTCTTCCTTTCTTTCTTTTCTTCTTCCTTTCTTTCTTTCTCTCTTTCTCTCTCTTTTCTTTCTTTCTCTCTCTTTCTTCCTTCCTTCCTTCCTTCCTTTCTTCCTTCCTTCCTTCCTTCCTTCCTTCCTTCCTTCCTTCCTTCCTTCCTTCCTT
>PVKC010000109.1:54882-90960 GCA_004027635.1 Crocidura indochinensis | reverse complement strand
AACATTCTAGGAAAACTGCCATTGCCATCATCACCAATAAAGTCAGTGATGGGGGCCGGGCGGTGGCGCTGGAGATAAGGTGCCTGCACTAACCTAGGACGGACCGCGGTTCGATCCCCTGGTTCCCCTTCCCCATATGGTCCCCCGTGCCTGCCAGGAGTGACTTCTGAGCGAATAGCCAGGAGTAACACCTGAGCGTCACCAGGTGTGGCCCAAAAACCAAAAAAAAAAGAAAGTCAGTGATACAGATGTGAAGATATAGTATAAGAGTAAGTCACTTGTTTTGCATCCCAGCCTTATATCAAGTCCTCAGCATCACAAATAGTCCCCCAAGCATCTCCCAGGACCTTAGAGCCAGCAGTATCCCTTAGGCAAATATGTGGCCCCAAACAAACAACAAAAACCATTTTTTATATGTTAGTGAATAAACTTTGGAAAATGTCAAAATCCACAAATAAAAAATAAATAAAATCACTTCCAGTTCCCCAAGATAGCCATTAGTTATGCATAAGACACTTTCTGAGGCCAAACTGTTCCCCTTGTTTCCTCCTTCCTACCTCCATCGCATCCCCAACTCCAGCAGAAGATTAGAAAGGCTTTGTCAGTTCTTTCCATTTCCTCTCAACCATCTTGCCAGACTGTTTTCAATAGCCTTTTCTTCTGCTTTGTATCCTTTCTCTAACAGGGAATATATTTTAAAAATAAATTCTACTGCAATTGGGTAAGAAAATCATCCAGGTTTCCAAACTGTCCTAGTTAAGGTCTCCACAAGAGTTGAAGTGTCAGGACAACAGTCAGGAAAGGGACAAAGGGAATAATGTTTCGAAATATTTTGAGAGCCACTGAATTTCTTCTCAGATAAAATGGAAAGGAGGGATGTAATGAGGTTTTCAAAGTTCCACACCTTATTTCTGCAATGTCAAATACTCACATTTTATTACCCATTTTAGCCCCATGACACACAGACCAAGTATTGGCTCTGCTCATAGGCCAGTGTTGCTGTCATTCATACCAAAAGCATTTTATGGCAAGGAACCAGCTATAGCTTTTAGTTTTATGACACAAAAGACTGCCTGGTACTTGCTTACTTGGTGTTTGTTTGTTTGTTTGTTTGTTTTTGTGTATCTCTAGGTATTTCTAAGATGAGGCAGGAAAGCCAGAGTTTCTTATTTCCAAAGACCCTTTATTTTTTCTCCCATTTCTTCTCCACCACAAAGCCAGCATGTATACATAATCTTTGCTGTCATTGGCATTGAATCAGGTACTGGAGAAGAAAGACTTCCAGGATATTTCTTAAGTCTGCATAACAACGCATAATACCAGTGAAATTGCTGAAATTCCCCTTCTCGTTTTCTCCATTATTTTGTGAGCTTCAATTAATTTAATAATGGAGAAAATGTGAAGAGGAAACTCTTCTGGATCACTCTCAAAGAAAAAGGACTTCCTTTCTGAGTCTCTTCCTGAAGCTGCTCTGTCCTCTGAATGGAACTCCCTGACATGAATCTCCCCACAGAGCCATATCTCCCCCACACGCCTGGCAAAAATGCTTTATCGATTCTCTGAAGTCAGGATTGCCTCTTCTTGGTCAAAAATGTTTCCTTATGTCATTTTTTTCCATTTTGTTTATCCTTTTATGACAATAATCAACCCAGAGAAAAATTCTATTGTCCCATTTCCTCCTTCTGGCTTTACCTAAATCAACACCATAATTATTGAAATGGAGACAGAAGATGGCATCTTTTTCCTGGGATGCCTATGAGGCAGGCACAGAAAAAATGCATAAATTGATGGTTGGTCTTGAAACATCTCTTCTTTTTGTATTAAGGCTGAAACTCTTCTGTATTGAAAGAAGCTTCTTCAGCTACTCCTATGGTCTCACCTTGTCTCTGATCATTTTCAAAGAATTTATTTGCTTTGAATCCTACTAAATCTTCTACAGAAAAATACCACCATGGGTACTTCTATGACTGTACATACCACCATGCCTCCTTCCTGGAACAGCCTTTTCTTTTCTATGACTTCTATGATCTTGGGTATGTTAGTTGCTCTGGTCCTCTTCTTCATCTGAGAACCAGGGTTATTAATTCCTACCTGGTAGTTTTGTGAAAATGGAGCCATAGTACAGAATCCCCAGGAAAACCAGCACACTGCTTATCACAGAGGATATAGTACTGTTCCCATATATTAATTTCCACTTGGAATGATATACCCATACGCAGAAATGGCAAAACATTGCTTCTTTAAGCAATAGACTTTCCTTCTTGGCTATATTTTTACTGGGGGTGAAAATAAATCTCTCCCTGTGCAGACATATATATACACAGTGGTGAACATCATCTGGACCTCAGTTGTGTTGGATAGAAGAAATAAGAGGTCGGGGTTAGTAGGCGCAAAAATCACAAAATACTCATTGTACCTGGAGATGATTGGGTTCATAATATAGGCATCATCTGCAGAAAGGAAAAGTTCTCTTGGCAGTGTCAACCTCTAGTATTCGGTCTGTCACAGTCAGAGTTTAATAGCACCAGTTTCGTCAACCAATTTATCTGCTGACTTCAGCCATAAAGAACAAGCAGTAAGGTAAATCATGAAACTTATGTTCACTTTCCATTGCTGTGATAATAATTTACCACATTTTTAAAAGCTTGAAACCATGCACATTTCTTTCGCAATCTCTGTAAGTCAGAGGTGCTGCGGTTCATCACTCTCCTCTGTTCAGGGTATTAGGAAGCTGAAGTTAAGGTGAACTGCCTCCCTGCTGTGTCTGAAGAAGTTCTAGCTTCCTGCTATGTTATTGAATTGCTGACTTCTCAGTGTATGTTTTAAGGACTGGGGTGCCTGCTGGCTGTGAGCTACAGGTGGGTCTTGGCTTTTAGAAAGACTGTCCTTTTTCTTTGGTCCCTCCAAAAATAGAAAATTGACTTTCAATGACTGTCCTCCCTCCCATCTCTGACCTCTGGATACTCCTCTTGCCCCCACTCTATCATCTTAAACTTCTTACTGTTTCTGGACAGAACCTGTTGACAAGCTTCCATGTTGTGACCTGTGTACCCACCCTCTTTTCCCAAAACACCCCATAAATTCCATCTCTGGACTAACTAACATGCACTGTATAAATTTCTCTTGATGTATAGAAAAGATTACCCTGTGAACAATCCGTAAAATGGTAAAAGTTTCAATCATGGAACCATACATTGCTAAACTATCAGGTGAAGAAATCTGTAGTGTGATTTTATTTTATATGTGAGCATTTATATGAAATGTTCCCTGTACCTGGCCCTTGAAGAATTGGTTGAGTTTAGGTGAAGAAAGAAGAGAGAACAGTTTGATAAGGAAGTGTAAATAGACACCATGTTTTTAGGAAAATTATTTCATAATGTTCATAATGGAGGAGCTAACTGGGAACATGTGTTTTTCAATGAAATTAAATCATGTATGTGTGTGTGTGTGAATAAAATAGTCTCTCCAAAAACTACCTGGAATCATGAGAAGGAATGAGAAAAAAATGGGATTTCTCAATTTGGGAGGTTCCTAGTGTTACTGGCTGAGACAGAAGAGGAAAGGGGCAAAAAAAAAGTGTAATTTGTAATAAAATGCAATACATTTGAGGGAGAGGAGAAGAATGATTGGTGATCCTCCTTTTGATTTGATTGGCCTGGTTTGTGGACCATCAGGAATGAGATGAACTTAAATAAAGCATGCCCCTCTCAAAAATGCTTATATGTCAGCATTGGGTTGCTGTTGATACTGCCAGCAAGGGAGAGAAGGAGTTCCTAGTATTAGAGAAAAAGTCAGGTGATCCAAGTACTTCTCTCTGGATAGTATAGTCAACATCAGCTCTTACCTTGATCAGTTATGAATTTCCAGGCCATCTTGCAATTCTTTTGAATTGCATTCTGTGTGAAGAGTTCAGTGAACCCAGTCTTCATAAATAGTTGGGCTGACTGATTGTGCATTAATAATAGGCTCTCTTACTGAACATGCCCTCAGAGTTGACCAGCACCCTGAACTTCCTTATAATCCGGGAGGAGCTTATACACTAGAAGGAGGTGTGAATATGTCTTAACTCAAAATATTTCTCACTCTTCATTCCTTTTCACAGTACAGAATCTGTGTCTTATTCCATGTGAAAAGAAAAATCACCTTATTTGCTTGGATTTCTTGCTGACATCTCTCTCTCTGGTAATGATGGTGGGGTGGGTGAGGGGTGTCAGGAGTAGGGGAGAATGCTAGAATGCTTTCCATTTTTCTTAGTGCAACTCTGCGGCATTTTCATGAAATAGCGCCACCCGAATTCTAGTAATCAAAAAAATATGTGCTTTCTTCTTTCTCTACCAAAATGCTTACATTAGAAAGTAGAAAGTTCAGAAATTAAATGAAAGAGCTAAACTCGATATCTTTACATTCTTTTGGCTTTAAAATGGGGGAGGGCAGTACAGCTTTTCTGATTTCTCATCAGTTAAAAGTGTCTTTTGAATGGTGAAAATTGTAGCAAAAAGCTGAAGAAGGGTGACTGTCAGGAAAGGGTTTGTATTCTCTTGCCATGGAAAGAGAAGACGCCCTAATTTAAGTCTAATCTTGAGGAACGTGACTTTCCATCCAACCCACAGACTGCTGGCAGCATCAGAATGCGACACAAAACGTTCTTTTACACTTTCCATCCCCACCACCAACCCTTTCCTGTGAAGTTATAAATCTCAGCTTCTAGAGATTGAAATAAAACAAGGACTTTAGTTTTGCCCCTTTTGCATTATTGTTGCTGACTGCCTGCTAGTGAAATTGACCCCCCCCCAAAAAATCGGGCAAATTGAGTGAAGCCCCCTCAGCTATATTTGTATAAATGCATTAATGCTTCCTATGCTTCCCATCTACTTTGTAAAGCTTCATCCCTGCTTTCCCAGAAGAGTTGGACACAACTCATCACTTCCTCCTGATTGTGTGTGTGTGGGGGTGGAATTTTAGGTAGCTTCGTGGTCCCCTTACAGTCTACCTCCCATCCTTCTGAAATTGGTAGCCCCTATGCTCTCTCCAGAATCTATTTTTTTCTGCAAGCAAGTGAGTTGTCTTAGATGGAGTTGAATTTGTAGACATCCTAGTAATGCTTATTAAGGCTCAGTCATGTAGTTGTCCTGGTCAACTGCTATCTTTGAGTTAAAAATACAATCCTAATTCTTTCAGGGAAGCCGCTCCATGATAGAGCACTTGTCTTGATATATGAGGTTCTAAGTTCTATTCCAACACTGCAAGCATGCTTCTCTTAATTTCTGATTCTCCATCTCTGGTTATTTCCTGTGTTGGTAGATAGTGACTGTTATTTAGCAAACTACATCTATGCACTTTCTCTCCTTTCTTTGATCATCACAGTGCCATAAGCTGAGAACCTTTGTGATCTTTGGGGAGCAAAGATTTGGTGGATTTGCTTTGCAAGTCAGGGCAAAAAGTGCTGTCTCGCCCTTTGATATAGAGCTGTCACTGAAAGGGACAGGACATGATAGAAATTGACCAAAGAGATCAAAATGGGAGGGAATCTTGAGCAAGTGATACAAGCAACCTCTGGCTCTGATTGCTCAAGTCCAAAATAAGGGCATGAATAGTTTCCACCTCATAGATTTGCTTATAAAGATATTCTTATAAATGTCTGACTCATAGGAAATATGCAATAAATATTAGTAGTTATAATAATCATTTTACTAAACACATATTGTGTGCCTATGGGATAAAAAGCTTCATTTATGTTTTGTTGACAGCAATCTGGTTTAGAATGTTTCATTTCAAATGCATGTGATTACTGTTAAGCAAATATGACTAAAGCATCTACCCACATGTGGCAGGGAATCAAGTGCACAAGGATCCATGTGACCCCATCATTGCTCTCCAGAGACTGCCTTTTGGAGAGTGATTTTCTTAAGGAAACAGAGAAGAACATCAAATGCTTTTCATGCTGGGATGGTTGAGTTAGTGCAGAGAGAACAAATAAAGAGAGTACACAGTACTCTTCTCAAAGAACCAGGAATCACACTATGTATTTTAGTGACCTTTAAGTACCTGCTAGTAGGACAGAGAGAAAGCACAAATCACAGTAATGAGAATTAAAGAAGCAAACAATGCTTGAACCTGTTAAGAACCAAACATTGTCAGGACTGGTTGCTCACAGTTTGGAGATGAGAGAACACAGGAGTTATCTGGCTAGACAAACATCTGTATAGACAAAGGTAAGAGGCTACTTTGCCAGACAGGGATCAAACTCAGCTCTGCATAGATCTACTTATCATTCAAAGCTTCTTACCCCTATTTGGTATTGGGGATTGTTTGCTTTTATTTGGGGGCCACACCCAGCAATGCTCAGGGGTAACTCCTGGAACTGTACTTAGGAATCAGTACTGGTGGAACCAGAAGATCATATGGAATCCATATATCAAACTTGGGTTATCTTCATACAAAGCAGGCTTCCTACCTGCTGCACTATTTCTTCAACCCCAGTACCCAAAGGTTTTAAGCTGATCAGAAGTGAGACTGGGGTTTATGACCTCAGAGTGGAACCTTAGAGCTGGGCTTTTCAAAATTTGTGTTAACAGTTTAAACATTTAACAAATTTTATCAATTGTGTATTAAGTTACTGAAGTTTAAATGTGAAAGATACTGGATTTAAGACTGTTTGAGAGCCTCAACCTATTTTAACTTGATCTGGCACCCTAAAGAATAGTCTTAGGTTTTCATCAAAAAGTTTGATGATCATTTTATGTACTAGCATAAGTGAACCTACATGATTATTTATAATACAGTTTCTCCTATGATGAACTATGTGTCTCCTTCCACCAATGAAATGATTTAGGTACTGCAATTTTTTCTAATTAATAAATTAATTTATTTAGAGTTAGCAATTATATTCACATTAATAAAGTGAAAAATATGAACAATCTATATGCGATGATTTGTGAAATACTAATTAGCTTAATCCTCTAAAATTAAAAATGGCTGAGTCAATACTAAGAGGGTGGATTTTGCTGGCTGAGATCAAGTGGCAGTGGCCAAATCAATACTTGAACTCAGGTATCCTAATGCCAAGACTGGACTTCCTCCCAAACTAGAGGAATTATTCTGCCAAACACTTCTTACCACGCTCAGTAGGTGTTTGTGTATATATCCAGGTAGTGGTGAAACATGGTTTATATGTGTATGTGTGTATATGGGTGTGATTATACACAAACCCTTGGGGTATTAAGAGCCCTTTCATCTAAATTCATGGTAAATGCACTGAAGCAGGTGCTTGCAAGAGCAAACCAGCAGCCTTAGTGGGTTTTGGAGGTCCCTTGTTTACAGTCCGCATTAACCTTGGGCTGTTGCAAAGGCCAGAGCTTGGCTCGCATTTGAGATCTGAAGCTCTGACATTCAAGAAGCTCCAAAGCAAATGAACCTGAATGGGTAAATAATTAAACCACAAAGAGAAAACAAGTATTGGAGGGGGAAATATTAGTGATCTGGTGTAAACGCCAAAGTGGGACTGTCAGGAAGTAATCTGGCCTTTTCCAATGCAGTGATTGTATCTAGTCGGCAAAACAAATCCAAAGGGATGTGCTTTCTTATATTTGCGACCTGAGAATGGTAAGATGGGTACAGACCTTCATTCAAGTTCAGAGTCATGATCGGGCTATTTGATATGTGGGTTTTCACAGTCTTATGTTTGAACTTCCACCTTCATCAGTAGCTGGGCAATGGGAGTGAGTGACTTACTTCTTGGTGCTCCATGTCAGGTCTATGACATGTCACATATGCGACCAGAAAGGACATTGAAGAATAGCTGTAAGAATAAAAGGAGTGACTTCTCAAAACATATTTCACTGTTGATTTATTTGCATTTTTATGTCAATCTGATATGGAAGCCTCTGGATTCTGAGGATAAAATTAAAGTTGGAATAGACCCTATCTGCAACTGCTGCCTATGAACTTGAGTCCCAACTCTGTCACCCTAGTTCTGAGACCATAGCTTGTGATTATCTCCCATCAGTTTCCTTACATGAACAGAGCTGATATAGAAGAAATGGCATTTCTAACCTGTAGATAAATCATCATTAGCTCTGGGGTTTCTTATATCTTAAACCCTGAAATGATTTCTAAACCTTCTCTCATGAGTCAACCCACAGGCATTGAGAGCCTTCTTGTAATCATCAGATCACATCCCCTCCAGGGTGTTCTATAAGGGAAAGTAGAATGTTGTCTATTTCTTTTTTCTATTCCCAATAAAAATATTTTAATATCTTTATTTAAACACATTGATTACAAATATCATTGTAGTTGGGTTTCAGTCATTTTTACATATCTTCTGATTTATTTTTGATAGAGAAAAAAAGTAACAAAAGAATATATATGCAATAGACATACTGAAGGAAAGGAATAAATGGAGCAAGGAAGAGCGAGATGGCAGATGAAGCCTGATCTAAGTTTCCTTCTAAACTATGGCTAATGTTCAGTCAAGAATGAGCACCAGCCGGAGAAGCGGGCTCCGGTTGGCAAATGTCCCAAATCCTTCTTCAGAAGAAGGGCCCGCGATGGGGAAATGCTGCATGATAGATGAATTAGATTGTGAATAAAATGCTGCCTTCCAGGCACTAGCCTTTGAATTACCCTGATATGTTGATTTAATTCAGATCCTGATGTTTCCCCACACATTGACTCTTGAGCCTTAATTGTCTTTTGATTTATAGTAGATCACTGTGTTCTCCGTCTCCTTGGTAGATGTTGAAACCTGACTTTCTGGCACGATCCATCCCATCAGGTGGGGTAAATGTCACAGAGATCTGTCCAGCCATCAACCTTGAGGAACCCTTATGCTTTATTTAGCTCAGTACCCACCCAGGACAGAAGAGACCCGCCCAGGCAGCCAATCACTAGTACTGCAGAGGACCGTCAAGGGGAGCAGATACATATGCAGCTGCTCCAGAAATGGTTTCAAATATCAAAACCTTCAGGGGTCTTTCTTTGGAATGCTGTCCCCATTCTGTGACTGAGAATGAAATACATAGAATCAAACCTTCCATAATCTTAAACAGAGCCCACCACAGCCCTCATGCCAACACTAGTGTGGGAAGAAATGGCTCCATTATTCCTTGGCTGGCAGAGGAAACTGACAGTCACAGTTGATGACATAAAACACTGAGACAGGCTCATATTTTATAAGTGTCAATACAAATCTCATCCTTTGAGGCCTGGATTTCAAGAGGCATCACATCAGCTTTATTGGAAATCAGCTTCTTTCTGTTGCCACCTTATGGAGGGGCCATCGAACACGCCAGAGCTGAGATTTTGGACAAGGTGTATGCCTCTGCAGGGGGAGTTATGTGCTCTTACAACATGTAGGCAAAAGAATAAAATAAAAACATTAGCATTAGGAGTCCAAAGAGTCTTATAACCTCCAGTTTTTACACTCATCTAAGTACCTTTCAACTTTATTTTCTGTAATTCTCTTTGTTTGTTTGTTTGTTTTGAAGTCATACCTAGCTATGCTCAGGGATTACTCCTGTCTGGTTCAGCACTCAAAAATCAACTCAGATAGAGCTCAGCAATACCACTCCTGGGAATATACCTTAGGGACCCAAAAACACAATGCAGAAAAAGCATCTGTTTCATCTGCAATGAACTCCAATGTTCATTGCAGTGCTATTCATATAGCTAGAATCTGGAAACAGCCCACATGTCCTCAAACAGATGTGTAGATAAAGAAACTGTGGTCCATCTACACAATGGAATACTACACAGCTGTTAAGAAATTTGAAGTTATGAAATGTGCTTGTACAAGGATAGATATGGAGAATATTATGTTGAAATGAGTCAGAGGGAAAGGAATGGACAACTTTGTAACTTGTTTCATGGTGATTCAATTAAAAAATTTAATGGGAAATAAAGACTTCTCTAAATGTTAATTTGGAGGTGGGAGCCCTCAGAATTCATCCTCTAAGCAAATACTGATCCAGGGCCACTGTGTACCGGCACCATCTGAACATGTGCTTAAAACTTTGGCCAAGAGAGGGAATGGTTTGTTCTCTGTGAGAGTGTAATGTCTCATGGGCCCAGACAATACGCAAAGCAGTAAATCTTAATATAATCTCAAATATTGACAAATTCTAAGAAGACAGGAAAATAGTTAAGAAACTATAGTGTTAGTGGACATCTATTTATCCAAATGTCAGGGCATATACTTTGTAAATTGATTGTTGAAACAAGACTGAGAAAATAGTTTTATATAGTAAACTGCTTTTATAGTTCCATATTTTTCAATTACAACTTGCATCTTGTTCTAAATTATGCTTTAGTAAGTCTGAAATGAGGAGATTTTACTATAATAGGTATTAAATAATCCAATTTCATAGATCATAGAATCTCCAGGTTTGAAGGGAGGTCACATAACCCCAAATAGATTTTCAAATTTATAAAACCTTCTGTCATTAAATAAAAATAAAAAGTCTGGTGTCTAGGAACTCACTGTATAAAACAATTCAGTTCATTTCTGAAAAGCCCTAAACCATGCTGGCTTCTCACCTTCTCTGACAAGCAGGAACATAGAAATCTTCAAAGGCTGGTGCCTTTTTCTCAAGCTTGCTCACTTTGAGTGCATAGAAGCTCCTAACAGAAAGATAGAATTCTAATAATAATAATAATAAATATAGTATTCCAGTCCTGCTGCCAGTTTCAAATACGGACTTCCCATGTCTATATGATGGCTGTGTTTATGTGCAGTGTGTGTGTGTGTTGTATGTATGTAGGGGACACTATAAAGTAGGGATTGGCCCAAAGAAGGGTAAGAAGAAACACAAATATGGAATCAAGAGTACCCATTTTGTAGAATGGTATAGATGCAACCTCTCTGGGGCTTTGACTTCTTCAGTCATAAAACAAGAGGATTTTAAGAGCAGCCAGATTGCTTCTCAAGGTAGATCAGCCTCCCTTGAGAACTTGTTGGAAATGCAAGTTCTCAGTCCTCATTCTGAAATTCATGGAATTCTACTTCAGAACTTGGGCCTAGTGATCTGTGCTTTCATAAGCTCTCCAGTTTCCATGTGTTTTACCCTGGCCTCTCATGGTCCATTGCTTTTACTCTTTCCCCTTGGACCTGGACACCAAGCTGCAAAGCAAATCAGCAGCAAGAAGAGGATATGTGCCACCATTCAAAAATCTATATCCACAATTATACACAGAATCAATGCTCACAGTCACCTTGTATCTAAGCAAATTGAATAAAGCTTGGAGCCCAAGAAAACCTGCTTATTTATCTGATGACAAGAGAAACAACTTTTCATTCTTTAGGATTTGACACCTTTGTCAATAAAATCTGCTGATTGTACAATATAGAGTTGTTTTAGAATACATCTTTCTGACAATAACAGGACTTTTCAGGAGAAGAGCATCTAAGAGGTCTTATGGCAGACATATCTTGCTTGGCCTTGACTGCCTTGTTCATGTTCTCAGTTTACGTCTAAACTATCTTACAAATTTGCATCCACACCAGCAAGAATGAGGAAGACTTCAAACCATGCCCCCTTTCCTTGTTTATTCACTTTCATGCAATGAAAGAAGGCAAGCATTTTTTTAAAGCTCTTGTTTTAATAGCTTATTAGCCTACAATAAGGTCGAGCTTGTGTTTAGTTTCTAATTAGCAATAAAAGCAACAGGGTATTACGTTTACGTTTGCTGCATGTAGCATCTTTCTCAGACTTTCTAATCACGCTGTTGGAAAGTGCCATCCAAATCGGAAATGTGCATTTATATTCAGAGCTTGCTTATTGTCGGCTGCATTAAAAAAGAAGAAAAAAGCTCCTCATAAAGCGGAAGTTTGTGGATGGTGGGGTGGAGTTGAAAGTAGTAAAATCCTTTCAATTGCTTGATTGTGTGAATTGAAGTTCCTGGTAGAGTGAATCTCCATTTGTGGTTTCACAGCTTCGGAATAAATGACACTTCCAATAACAATTCTCCTACACAGGTGTAAAATCTACAAATTGGGTGAGGCAAGGAAAATGGGAGGATCATTGAAATGCATAAAAGCAAAAAGCCTAGGAAGCCAGCATATGGCAATGAGCCAAGCAGGGAGGCTGGGGACCCGGATGGAAAAGTAACTTGGTACTTGGCTTTCTAGAGCACTCACCTCAGGGGGCAGGAGCACAAACTCCATCTTCCCACATCTAATTTGGATGATTCTGTGATTATTATATCATTTAGGGTATTCCCTGTCTGGCATGTTATTTTATTATTATTCATGGCTCTGGTTTGTGAGACTTTCTTTTTTTTTCCCCCTAAACTCTTCTGAATTTGCCATAAGTTGTTGCAAAGCATACTAAATGAATGCAGTATTGGTGAAATACCAACTCTGGTAAGCCAGAAGATCAACTACTATCCATGTAGGTAGTTATAGGCATTGAGAGGAGCTTTATGGTTTATGTAATTCCTCCATACATGAATCTTTGACTCCTCCTCTGATTTTATTCCTGTTTCTGTTCAGTCACACAGTTCTCTGATGACCCATGAAAACTACTTTTGAAATACATTTTTAACCTGTGCCTTTGGCGGGAACTTTCAAGTACTGTCCAGGTCTCCTGTGGGCCCCAAAGCCAGTTATTAGCCAACCAGACTCTCCCAATGAAGCATTGCTAGGATTGCATTGCTTCAGGGTTGCGCCCAGTGCTAAGGGAACACCAGACCCACCCTCAGCAATTCTTGGGTGAATTTGTGGTGCCAGGAATTGAACCCAGGTTGTAGCTGCGTGTCAGAATTTCTGCATTATCTGCTGAACCCTAATCTCTGTTTTTGTGGGGGCACATAGAGATTCCAGTGAATACTCTTGTGCTCTGCACACTCAGGCCCTGATGTGATGTCACTTGCATTGCATATCTTATTGTAACGATGACAACACTAGACCTACAGAATTTGAGGCAAGGACTTCTGTAGGTCACAAGATGACTTCATTTCAGCCAGGATTCTTATTGCCATGACGGTATGTGCATCCTTCCAAGCCCTGTTTTGTATAGAAAGGAGCTAAATCTCCTGAGTTAATCCCTATGAGAAACATTGGAAAATGAGGGGCCTGAGAGAGAACATACGGAAAGCATTTTAGTTTGTGGAATCATGGAATTGGGTGTAGGATGGAGATTAGGAGGAAGGGTATGAGACTACTTAAAACTCAGTCAGTTTTAAGGGTTGACTGTTGCTATTCTTTTTTTTTCTTTTTTTTTCTTTTTTTTTTGGTTTTTGGGCCACACTTGGCCGCGCTCAGGGGTTACTCCTGGCTATCTGCTCAGAAATAACTCCTGGCAGGCACGGGGGACCACATGATGGGACGCCGGGTTTTCGAACCAACAGCCTTAGGTCCTGGGTTGGCTGCTTTCAAGGCAAGCACCGCTGTGTTATCTCTCCGGCTCCGTCTGTTGCTATTCTTAGTGTGCATTCATGCTTTCAATTAGTCACTGACAGCTCTTAGAACTAGACACTCTGACACCTTTATTTGAATGAGGTACAGAAGGTAAGGTAACTTGGTGAGATTGTAGAACTCATAGGAAGTGGAACCAAGATTGCTTTCAAACTCCCTGATTCCATATACCTCTTATGAAATCTTGTTTTTGTATCAACTTTAACCCTAGCATTATCCCAGTAGCCTTTGTTCCTTCTGCCTATTACATCAGAAAGAACCAATAGCTTATTACAGTGCAGCAGCTTATTCCAGACTGGGTGGCAAGTGTAAGCCAACAGCCTGGTAAAATCATCTCATTATTTTTAAGATCTCTGATGGACACAGTAATAGTATGAAATATCAGGAAGAACCAGCATGACAGCTCCTTGTCTGCTCTCTGTCTTTGCACAGCACCCACCTTTCCAGTTTCAGAATGAGACAAATGTGCTTTGTCATTTGTCAAAAGATGATTGTACCAGATGGCCAGTCCTCAAAAATGTAAGGACCATAGGCCTGTAGAGTGTCTCATTACTGTTGGTGAGATTATGCTTATACTCCATGACATTGCGGTATTGATTCAATTAGGTCATTTATCCTAAAGTTCTTCACTCTCTTAGTGCTTGATATGGTGGGTGTGGGTGCCAATGAGTCCTGCAGCACCTTTAAAGTTTACTTATAGAGTTCTGTCATGCTCAATTTGGAAGGCTCAGTCACCCAGAGAGAAGCTGCAGGTGTTACTGTTTTTATGTGCAGATAAGTTGTCACTTCTTAAGTCTCACATTGTTCAGATTGTGCTTCAAGAGCCATGTATTTCTAAGTCTGCCTTATCTGTGGCCAGAGAAGCCTACATAGAATGATCTCACAGTGATAATAATAATTCTGCTTAATGCACTTACTAATGTTCATTCTTTTAAGCTGTGGAATCAATCAAGGCGTCCAACCCTATTTACTATGCACAAATCTCACACAAGGTTAGTTGCTTGTTTGAACATTCTTTTTCTTTTCCTATGGTCTTAATTTAAATCTGCAGTAAAACTGGCCTGTTTTCCAATGCCTGGGTGCCAGGCTATCCATTTAACTATAATCATTCTAAAATCCACCATGTAGTGTCTGCAGGGTTACTTTTAATCAGCTTTTAGGACTGTGGATTCTCCATTGTTCATTTTCCAGCATTCAACCTTTCACCAACTCCATTGTCATAAATACCATGATTTCCTCACAGATTTATAGTGATAGCCAGAGGGATTCTATAGGGGAAACTCACATTAGATACTCTATTTTAAAACAACATTTGGAGCTGAGAACTAGAGTATACAATAGTCCATTAGAGCCTTGTTGCCAGAGGAAAATAACCGCCAATTATGGGCTTAGAGTTTTAAAGCTAGGAAGAAAACTATGCATCATATCACAGAGTGACCAAGAAGCAATGTTTGTAGTGGTATTGCTTCTTCTAATGCATATGACCAAAGAGCTGCAGTCATTGCCCTTGTTCCCTGCCATGTAATCTCTAAAAGACATAGATTTAACCTATGTCAGGATCCTTCCACAGAACACTCCTCAGAGTGACTTTACTAACCACTCTCTAGTCTCTACCCTATGTGATATTTAATGTATACAGAAATAAAAATGGCAATAAAAACTTAAGACTCTGGAAGCCACTGTTACCCAAATTTCCCTAAGATCTCTATCTGCCAAGCCATGGGTACACAACACAGGCTCTGGTACAACTGCATCTGTTCAAAATGTTTGAAACTCTCTTGGAGATTGTTTCAAAGCTCTGTCCCATTCTTTTGAATATCTGAAATATCTGAAGATGTGATTTGTGGAAACAGCTGAATCACATGGAGCCAAGTGTGGCAGGGAGGTGAAAATGGGTAACGTGAGTTTAGACTTACCTATTTTAGTGAGGAGTGCTGTCAGGGTTTTCTCAGTAATGATTGGTTCAGTTCTTTCTAAAGCTTACACAGTTTTTGTCTCCTTTAACTGGCAGGAGCGAAATACACACGGTTTAAACAAACTCATTGTTGCTAACCCACTTGCCTCTGGTCACACTGACTGTTGCATGTTAGCTGAGAAACATGTGTCTGCATTTATGAATATGGATGTATGTGTGTTGGTTTTATGTAAATAGGCATATTGAGCTATAGTTAGAGAAACAGACAACAGTTCCGGCTATATATACTATTTCTCATGGGTATTTTTTAACTCTCTTTTCCCAGGCTGATTTTTCAAAATCCTCCTATAAATGTGAACCTTCATTTGTTGATATTCCTCTAAAGTTGAGCCATTCTTAACCATTTTTGAATGTTTCTTATTTTGGAATCTGCTGGAAAAAATGTATGCCTTTATGTAGAGAAAAATAGGAATACATACACAGGCTCATGATTTGAAAAGAAGAGAACATGGTTACCACAATAATTAGAGTAGTGACTTCAAATTCCACAGTTTGTAGTAAGTATAGTAGTAGAAACCAAGTATCTTTACTTTTTAGAAACAGCTCTAATGTATGCATTGTATAGAATCTTTAATGAGTGAACTGAATTTTAATTTGCCTGAATAAGGCTAAGAAAAACAACTTAAGTTAGGGAGTTGCTTTGTAGTAACATTTTAGATTAAAATTATCAGAGTGCCATTTATAGTAAACAAGATAAATTTTAAACCTTTTATATAAAACTGATAAATTGAATAAAGTGCAAAAGGCTTTTTTAATACGCATCATGTGGGGTGAGAAATTAGGTTAGATTACTTTTTTAAAGGAGTTAGATAAGCATAGGTTTGCTAGCATTTCTGAAGGCATTTTTGGGTGTCCTGGTTATATGGTTTATTAAGATATGTATCTTTGCTATGTAGTAAATAGGATTGAAAACAGTCTTGACATAAAGGTTAAATTAGCTAAATCCTCAGTGGAAAAATAAACTTGAATATAGCCCACCATATAGTAAAAGAATGGAATATTTCTTGTCTCCTCTCAATTCATCTCTATTCTCTTCTCATCCTGAGAAGTCTTAATCCCCACATAAATGAGGGCCAAGAAGCACATCAAGATTCTAGTTTCAAAATTCTCCAGAGGTTGATGGAACTCCTAGACTGGAAGATTTAAGTGCATATTATTTCTAGAACCATGATTCACTCAAGGAATTTTCATAGATAAAATGCCAAGGACATGAATCATAACAAAATATCATAATTGAAAAATGTCTGAAAGGAACAGCTTTCCTTTTCTTTGGATAAGAGCCAGCTAAAATGACAAATCGGGATTAAACCCACTCAGTCTGCAGAAACGTCAATAGCCTTATGTATAAACCAAGTGAACCTAATGTGTTTGAAGATCTAAAGGAGAGAATCAAAAGAAGTACTGTTGACGGTACACAAAAAGTAGGTTTGAAAAATACCCAAATAAATTTTGAAACTGAAATCATTTAAATTAGAAATTTTAAATTTGGATGAGAGCAAATTAGTCTTAAAGAGACAATCACCTAGCTAGAAAACAGATCAAATTATTGTTAATGTGGGCATAAAATAAAGGAAAATAAAAACAAAGATTGAGAAAAGTCGTTGTAAAAAGATGACTTTTGGAAGCTGCCCCCCAATAATAAAATGAATAGAGGAAATAATAAGGTTTATTTAAAGTATCAGGATTGATTCGTTTAAGGGTTAGATACCCAGACCCAAAATTTTTCAACACAATATGCATACCCAAAGTACATATAATTCTCAACTTAAGGTAGACACACTATAATCAAATAATAACTAAGGAAAAAAGAAAAAATTGCTTCAACAAACACTAGTTTTGATGAAACATTGGTTTCATCTATAATAACAAAAAAATGCAGTAGAAAGATAAAAACTAAATTTTAAATTCAGTAAAATAAGTTGTCAAACTGGGAAAATGTCTGAAGAATTGTCTTTCAAAGACAAAACCAGCCTTTTACGACTAATAAACTGAGGATGCTTACTACAAATAGAGTCTCCCTAAAAACATTTTAAAGGTATGTACTTGAAAATTAAAAAGTTATTTCCCAGAAAGAAGATCTGGAATAAAATGATAGAGTAAACAAAGAATAGAAAACTTTTGTCTCAATATGCAAATATTAACTATAAAAACCAGTAAAAGTATCTAATTTGCAACATCAAGAATATAAAATAGAAGCAAACACTGTTAAGTCTAGCAATAGTTAGACTAATACAACTAAAATACTCAGTTCACTTTGTCGTTATGAAAAGAAAAAGATGATTACAAAACAATCTTAGTGGTTATATGTTCAGTTCAAACCAAAATGTTTTAAAAATTTCAACTTGTAGGCACATCACATTGCTAAAACTATAAAAAGAGGACATGTGAAATTCAGTAACTTGATCACAGGTTGGAATATTTGAGCTAAGACTATCTTTGTCAATAATAGATAACACTAACAAAAACTGAATAAGACTCTAAAAGACTGGAGAAAAATAACATATAGTTTTATTATAATAAAAAAGTATGGACATTAGATTAAGCTAGTAGATATACAATACAACAATAATGAAAGTTGATGACTGCTAAACCATTTAAGAATGTTCAACAAATTTTAGGGAATAAATGTTACTAAAATCTTTACAACAGTAATCAGATTTAACTAATACAATAACTTATTACATTTCAAATCACTGAAAACTTATAAAATATACTGCTAGTTAATGCAGGGTCAAAAATTAAATATTGGGGGCCGGGCAGTGGCGCTGGAGGTAAGGTGCCTGCGCTAACCTAGGATGGACCTCAGTTCGATCCCCCGGTTCCCCATATGGTCCCCTGTGCCTGCCAGGAACGACTTCTGAGCGAATAGCCAGGAGTAACCCCTGAGCGTCACCGGTGTGGCCCAAAAACCAAAAAGAAAAAAAAAGAGAAAAAAATTAAATATTAATAAAAATACTGCATCTTCCAAGTTTGTAAGACACAGCTGATTTTATTAGAAATGTATGAATTGAATGACTAATATTAGAAAATCAGAAAGATTAAAAGACCACAAGTAGAAAATTATCATGCAATAATAAAAGTATGTAAATTTAAAACCAGAGATCTAAGTTCAAGGATAAGAGCATGTACATTGGATCTGTCTGACCATGATTTGATACCCGGCACCACATCTCCTCTTGTGAGTTTTCAGGAATACCCTGAAAATACCCTGAGCACTATGCCCAAACATCACCAATCTCCAGGCACTACCAATGAGCCATCCAGCTTGCAAAACTATCACTGGAAGTTGTTCCCAAACTCTCCCTCTCTCTCTCTCTCTCTCTCTCTCTCTCTCTCTCTCTCTCTCTCTCTGAACATTGTTTGGGAGAAGTTCTTAAAAGAAAACAAGAATTCTTTTTTTTTGTTTGTTTGTTTTTTTGGTTTTTGGGCCACACCTGGTGACGCTCAGGGGTTACTCCTGGCTATTCGCTCAGAAGTCACTCCTGGCAGGCACTGGGGACTATATGGGGAACCGGGGGATTAAATACAAACTGTAGGTCAGATAATACAGTGAACCAGGTACTTGTCTTGCATGTGGCCAATCGAGGTTTAATCCTCAGTAAAGCATATGATCTCACAAGCCCTGCCAGCTGTGATCACTGAGCACAGAGCCAGAGTAAACCCAACCACTTTAAGGACTATTCTGAAAACAAAAAGAAAGAAAAAGAATAAGATCAAAGAAGAGGACTCTCTTCCATTGAAATCACTATCAGACAAACAGGAAAAGAATAAATTTTAAATATGGGTTAAATAGCCAGTTGTACAATAAATATAAAGATCCCCAACATATCTCAAGCCTGATCTCACAGTGTATTTAAAAAAAATACATTCTGACCAAGTTTGATGTAATGCAGGAATACATTTCGAATTGACATTAGAAAATAGATTAATGTAATTCCTAAATAACAGAACAAAGGAGAAAGGCCATATTTATCTCAATCAATAAAGAAGTCATTGAATAAAAGTCAACATTCATTTGTGAAGAAAAACTCTCAGCAAACCAAGAATAGAAAAACAACTTTTCTATACTGATAAAGGATATCAAGCAAAATCTCTACTGTAGGCGTTAAACCTTACACTGAAAAATTAAAAACCTTTTCAATATCAAAAATAAGACAAGAATTTCCACCATCACTGTTTCTATTCAGAATTGGCTTAAAGATCTTAACCACCTGGATAAGATAGTCTAAAGAAAAGGTATAAGGTTTAAAAAGAAGATGTAAAAGTGTAATCATTTGCTCATAACTTGATTACATTGAATTCTAAACAAGTTATCAAAATTAATAAAACTGAGAGACTGAAGGTTAAAGTAAATATAGAAAAGTTTTGCTATGTATTTATGTTTGTAACTGGGATGTAGAATGCATAATAATAGTAAAATATGTGATAGTTAGAAATCCATGGAGATTGTGGAGCAGATAGGGCATTTACCTTGCACATGGCTGACCCACTTGCAATCCCTGACACTCATGGTCTCCTAAACTCACCAGGAATGATCATTGAGCACAGAACCAGGAGCAGTCCTTGAGCACTGCCAGTTGTGGCTCAAAATCAAAATAAAATGAAATTGAGAAATTAATCATAATGGTTACCAGTTTTCTCTAAATTTATCTAGAGATTTGATAGAATTTTAACCAAAATTAAAAATATTAGTACTTTCTGTGGTCACTGTAAAATTCTTAGAAAATCTGTGTATCAAGAACAGGAACAGTTCAATTATTCTTTTTTTTGGGGGGAGGGGGGCACAACCAGCAGCAATCAGAGGTTACCTGGCTCTACACTCAGAAATCGTTCCTGGCAGATATGGTTCAGGGAACCATATGGGATGCCAGGATTGGAACCACCGTCCTTCTGCATGCAAGGAAAACACACTACCTTCATGCTATCTCTCCGGTCTCCAGTTCAATTATTCTTAAAGAATGGGCTGGGGAGAAAGCACAGCAGTAGGGCAATTTGCCTTGCACATGACCAATCCAGGAAGGACCAGGTTCAATTCCCAGCATCCCATATGGTTCCCTGAGCCTGCCAGGAGCGATTTCTGAGCACAGAGCCAAGGAATAACCCCTGAGTACCACTGAGGGTGGCCCAAAAACCAATCAACCAATAAAAAAAAGTTTAAAACAATTATACTTAAAGAAGATAAAGTCAATATACTGTATTTGTAAATATTAGGTGCACAAAACTTAAGTTCAATATAAATAGTTCAATAAATAAATGGCATATTAAAGTATAAGAGGTATAACCAATTTTTTAGAAAATAACATAATTTTAAGCTTAAAAACATTTCTTAACACAAAATTTAAATAAAACTTAAAGAATTGATAAATCTATCATATGAAAAATGTTTATCAAATGAAATTATGGGAAAGTAAAAGGAGAAAGTTCAAATATTTAAAGGACTCTTACAATTTAAAGAGCTATCTATGAATATTAACATATTATAAACATAACCTAAACATAAATGTAGCAAAAACTATAATAAATTTCAAAGAAAATGTGAATAAATTGTGCAAAGCTCCCCTTGTACTTTTTTAATTATATCCTCTACAGACAAAAATTTCATAAGTAAACTTATTTTGTAGTAGGAGGGACATTCACCACAGAGATTGACCATAATTTATTCTTTTTAAATAAATATAATGTACTCAGCAAAATATTTGGACATGAGTATTACATTTGCATCAGATTTTTTGTTGTGTTTTTGGGTGAGGTACACTAAGAACTGCTCAGGACTTACTCCTACCTCTACACTCAGAAATAAGGGCTCAGGGGACCATATAAGGTACCAAGGATTGAACCCGGTTTGGCTACGTGCAATTCGAACACCCTACCACTGAACTATCAACAGTATTCGATAAGTTTTTTATTTATTTATTTGCCCATCCACAGGTATTTAATGACTATATTTCCATATGTATGCTTGTAAGTATGACATCAAACATGACAAGGGAATATAGGGATTATTAAATGAATTAGAAAAACAAAATAAATACTCTTCGAGAAATGCTAAAAATAATAAATAAGTAAATAAATAAGTAGTAAAAAAAGATCTCACAATAGAAAAACTAGAAAACTTGTTTTAAATCTAGATTTAAGAAACATGAAATGGTATTTACATAAAAAGACAAAAGGAAACCCAGAAACCCCTAGAAAACAGGAAATTATAGTCAACTTCATCAGACTGGTAGCAATAATGAGCCAGAGCTCCCAAGGGTTGAAGAAGTTGTACAGCAATGAGAATATTTATATTCTGCTAATGGTAGTTATCGACACAAAAATACTTAACAGTACAGTAATCCTTAAACAACATGAGTTCGAACTGTGTAGCTCTATTTATAGACAGATGGTTTTCAATATACATTTGACCTTTAAACTTTGAGCAGTTAGTGTACTGTAAATGCATGTTCTTTTCCTTTTGATTTCCTTGATAACATTTTCTTTCCTCTAGTTTTCTTCATTACGTACATACAGTTTATAATGCATTTAGTATTCAAAACATGCTAATTGACTGATTATATAACCAGTAAAGCTCTAATCAGTGATAAACTATTGGATGAATCAGAAGTTATATGCTGATTTTCACTTTCACTAGGGCTGACTTTCCAAGTTCTCCATATTGTTCAAGGGTAAGCTGTATATAGTCAAATTAAACATCTAGATTTCCCTATTTTACTATTCAGAATTTCCAGACCTAGATTTCCTTATTTTTGTTTGTTTGGGTTTTTTTTTTTTTTACTTTTGTTTTGGGGACTACATCTAGTGGTGCTTGAGCACTCCTGGCTCTTTGCTAAGAAAACGCTCCTAGCAGACTTGGGGGACTATATGGAACACCAGAAATTGAACCAGGATCCATCCCGGATCGACCGCATGCAAAGCAATGTCTTACCACCGTGCTATGGCTCCAGCCCCCTAGTCCTAGATTTCTAATCTAAAGAAATACTTGACTGCAAGTAATGACAATAAATACTAATATGACCATCAAGTATTTTGGGGATTATAATTTTTTGTTTCTCTTTGTTAGTAATAACTAAACACTAAATATAGTTGGGTGTCCATTGACAGGACCATGCAGGATATTCTTACAAAGAAATATTAATACCAAAATAAATTAATGAACTAGCACTACTATGCATATTGACCTGGATGAATTTCCAATAGGATACTGACTATGAAACAAATAAAAATAGTTCAGAAACATAAAAAAGTTTGGACTATGTATAAAAACATACATATTATTGACAAGTGACCATATATATGAAAATTTGTTAAACATAAATTTCAATGTATAAGAAATGTGCATATGTTAATACTACAAAAAAGAGGAAATAGAACAGAGATAGTCAGGTATTCTTGCACATTGCATGAGGAAAATTAGCCATAAAGATCATTGGAGCTGAAGTCTAGTCCTTTCAAGCTATTCTCAGTCTTTTACCTTATTGTGAGTAATGTCCCTTTCTAACCTATCTCAAATAGACTAAGTGAGGGCAACAAGCATTCATAAATATGTCATAGGTATTGACACTATTCTGTGTCTTACAGTCAATGAGAATACATAACTGGCCTTATTAAATTTTATAAGAGAACATATGAAGATATACATTTAATAGACATAAGCAGTCTGCATGCATTTAGCTTATATATGCATTAGTTTAAATTTTCCTGCCTATATAGAATGTATGCATGCTATGTGCATTATATGTAATGTGTGATTTATCTTGTTAAAAATCTGCACAAAGGATATGGTTTTATGTTTTCTTTTGGGGGGGCATAGTTATTTTACCCATTAAAAGGAACCAATATTTTACTATGACTAATCACTATTCATCTTAGTATATTTATAGTATATTTATTATCTATTTGAATATATGTATATATTTATGTAAGATCTGTTAGATGTGTGTTCACAGCACCTGTTAGATGCTTTGAACTCATTCTTGTCAGGAAGAAATGGTTGAACTGACTTTAAGAATCCTTCTTATTTATTGATTACTTTATCTTTTCCCAAAGATTTTTCTCACATTACGCCCATTGACATATCCCAGCTCTGCTATAGACACGGCACAGAACAGTCCACGGACTCATTTCCAAGTCCCCAAATGTGAAATGACACTGCAAAAGCCCACTTGGGCAATTCTTCTGACTTCTATTTCATTCCATAAGAAATTGGATAAAGGCAAAAACAGAATGGGAAAAGGAAAAAGAGAAGGGACTAGTTGAACAAATGGGGATAAACAAATGGACCTTGTGGCCCAGTAATGATAGAAACCACTGTACAGGTGCCATTAGAATCAAGGGAAGTGGCAGATCTCAGCCAGGATATCCCATTGTATCTCCATGGAATATCTCACTCAGGAAGAACAAATAAGAATAATGATTGTGATCAGTTGCCAAAAGAATGTGATACAAATAGGAATGGTACCTGTTGAAATGGTTTAGGACTTGGTTAAAGATGTTGGTCTCTTCATTCTGACACCTTCATTACTGCATCCCTTATCAGCAAAAAGCATGTGCCCCTATGAGACTCAGGCAGCTCCTCTAGTTCTCCAGATTAGGCATCCCTAGTACTCTATAGGTCTCCCTGACTGTCCACGGGGCTCTAAGATGTGCTTAGTTTTCCCAGAAGCTTGCCATGTGAGGACAAGTTGCCACTCTCCAACAAACATACATATCTTCCACTGTTGGAACACACTAGTATAGTCTTAGTTTAGCCACTTTGCCAACTGGCTTCCAGCTTTAATCCCAAAAGCACTGTGGCTACTGCCAGTGTTATACTGCACATTCCTATGTAACATTTTTACACAGTTCCAGCCAGATTCTGGCAAGATACAGTTAAAGACAAGAAAAAAGTTTACCTTGAGTGGTGGCCACTATATAGCGGAGAGTTCTTAGAATCTAATGGTTGAGTTTTTAAACAACTGGATTTGGTCTTCATTGCCTAAATATAAATTGGACATGGGTACCATATCTTTAATACTAATTAGGCATTACATTTCTTAGTCTTCCAGGCCTCATGTAAATAACAATTAGCAATAATTTAGCAGTTGTACATGCTGGCATCTTCTAAACCATACTATTATATACCATTCCAAATTCCTTTGCATTAATTAGGATCATAATCCAATCAGTACTAATTAGGAAGAAAATAAGTATAATAATAAATGAAGCAGAATTAGTGATTTGTATCTGGTCGGTAGTTCCTTCCCTCTGCAGTTCATCAAATAGTCTTAATGCGTAGGAACTTCTTGTAATTGAAACTAATTATGAGGTTTCCCCTGCTACTTTGAGCCTCATGTTCAAATCCCACGAAGCTCATTAAATAAGTAAAAAAAACTGTAATCTTTAACACATATTGTAACTTGGATCATGTTAATTAGCACTGCACGCAAAAGGCAGCAAGAGGCCGTTTAGCAGCCCCTGCTCTGGTTAGAGGGATGGGAGATTAGGATCTTCACGATTTTGTGGGTCTTGTAAGAAGCCAGGCCAATAATGGCTAGCACTTTGGTGAGAAAGGCCACTTGGTGTTTCAGAGAGAGGACTTGGGATTTTGAGACTGGAGCTACACTGTTGGGCATGGAATGCACCCTGAGTGGTGTGGTGAGATACTTACAGGGCATACTTTGGATGCTCCAGAAATTTGCCCCACACCTAAACCCTTCTATGTGATGCTCATGTCTGCCCCTGCTTTATCCGTTTTAGACTTAGATCTTTGATAGTCCTAACTTTTCCTGCATTGTGTCTCTGTATATGAATCCACAAGTTCATGATCCATTCAGAGCAGATAGCATACATTATTCAAGTGACCTGGGTATGTGCTGCATGGGGCCCAGACTCTTTTGCTTGTGTCTTCAAGGTTGAGTAGGGAGCATGAAGGTCCCAGTGAAGTCACATGCCCTGCACAGATTAAAACTGTGTACACATAAACCCATGCGTCTGTTTCTAGTCAAGCATATGCACCATTCAGGAGACATATTGACAGTGTTCACAGTTTCCACACGGAGCTAAATGACTGCCATTCCTGTTCCATATACAGCTAGGTCTGTACATAGCTCTCGAGGTCTTGACTGGAAGATGCTTAGAAACACATGCACCCTCCACTGTGTCAATTGCTCTCCTTGTAGTGCCAGAGAGCAATATACTGTCATACCAGGGGGTAGGGGGTGGGGTGGAAATCAGGCTGGGAAAATCAGATGCAGAGAGGTAAATCTGCAGGGAGTTTAGTTTATGGTACCCACCTACAGCCTTAGAACTCCATAAACAGTATGGCTCACTACTGTTTTATGAGAAGATGTTCTATAACAACCCTAACAGAAAATACGTGGGACATGACCACTCCAACTTGTCAAACTTGATGACTTGATGGGATAAAAGACTTGGCAAGAAATTGCTAGGCAACCATTTGAATGGGAGCTAATGATGCCTTAACTTTTAATGTGAACTTTATGTATCCAAGAGTGGAATCTTCTAGTTCTGATTTAATAAACAATGATCCTGAATATTCTTCTAGACCCAACTAAGGCCTCACTCCTAAGGAAAGTAGACCTCTCCTTCCAGAGCTCTTATGATTAGTATGTCACCTATATATACCTGAAGTTTGATCATAAACTAATGGGAAGGACTTTTCTTCTTAACTGGCATTTGTTTTAGAGCAAGAATCCCCATATGACATATATTCTTCCTGGCATAGGATATTGGCTGACTCACACTAAGAACCTAAAGTTTCTAGTGATTCTGATGAAACAAGCATATATAAGATCATTCAGGATTCAGCATAAAGATCATGATTGGAAAGTAAAATGATGCTACCTAAGTCAGTCTATGAATCTCAGTACTTTGGAGCCACACTCATTGAACATTCCTCTCAACTGAATCATTGTATGTGCTATTCATGGATTGTGAACTCAGAACTTCGTAGTCAAAGACACAATGGGAAAGAATTTTAGAACTAGCTTGAACGTGCCTGATGGCAACTCCTACTAATGATATCCAATGTAGTGACATCATCAGTTTGCTTCCATTGCTGGAATTAGTTAGCTAGATCATCTACTTCATCCTGGTTAATTCAACTTGGGTGTATTATCACAACTTTCTGTTTCATGCACAAATATTTCTGAGATCATAATTCTCCATTGTGTACCCCTGATAGATGAAGTAAATACATTAATGGTGATATGCTGCCTTTCTCACAGCATTCAGTTTAGAAGTTACCTAATCAGAGTTTCATGACGATCTTGACAAAAGTAAATATAGCCAAATAACAATATAACCAAAAATATGAAAAAAAGGAAAGCACAAAAGTCTTGTTAGTCTTTATCGTTTTTTAACAAGAGATTTCAGTTGCCAGATTCAGATTTCTTTGGTCCCAGTCCTATATCACATTAGATAGCACTGTCCTGTTCACACATCTGCCTTTCCTGTTCACACTGGACTTTGCCTGCCTTGGTGTAAGGAAGGCCAACAATGGATATCTGATGGTATTTAAATGGTACCCTGGACATTAGGCTTCTAGAGACTCCTAACTACAAACTGGTTAGTTTTTCGGCTTGAGGTGAAAGCACTGGGAGGACTAGACACATAACAGAGTGTAACCTTCAAATTTTCATCCACCTAAGTGCTAAGTTTAAAGATAACAAGAGAAATCAAGATAAAGCAGTAATTGCTCATGGAACTCAACAAGATGGGTACCTATCTAGCTACTTAGAAATAGAATGAAACCTTAATGGATGTGCACTCATTCATCTGTGCACTTACCTATTCATTCTCCATTTATTAAGCACCTTTTCTGGTTCCAAAATTACGCTAAATATACTGGTGCCTTGTAGCTACAGAGGATAGTAGTGTAGTCTCAAAAATAGCATGAATAAGGGAGTGTTTTTCTCAGCTTTTCCACGTGCTACACAAGATATTTTGAGCAAGTTGCATAGCCACTCAAATCCTCAGTTTCTCTATGTGTAAAATGAGAACACTATTCCTATTTGATAAGGGGTTGTAAGGATTAGTTTTAGTAATACCTGAAAAGCTCAAAGTGCACAGAACATGTTTCATTGAAATGCCATTATTCTACCTCATTGGAAAGGAGAGGACGAGGCTAATAATATCGGCTCATAAGTAAAGACATTTCTAACCATGAGAACTGGTCACACAAGATGGGCTTTTCAAGGAGATCAGTCGTTCTTCTCTCTGTGTTTGCATTCTCCATCTGTTGAAGTAGTGGAAAGTGGACTTCATCATTGAAGAGGAGATGGGACAGACACACAGGCCTTTTTACCTGGTGGCACTTGAGCCTGCTCAGGGAAGTGCAGCAGGACTAAAAATATTCTTTCAGATATGACACTGATACTTGCTTTCTGGATGTGTATATATTTGAACCTTGTCAATCACTGTAGTAATGATGTTACTCTTCTCCTTTATAATGAAGGAAACTGAGGCTCCTTGGAGCCAAGTGACATATCTTCCTCAGATGGTACCTCCAAGAAAAAATAGAAGAGACATTAGCTCCCCAAATCCAAGATCTTTCACTGCATTACAATTGCTTTTGATTAATTCAATCCAAGAATTCCCAGGAAATCTGTCTGAGACAGAATTGAGTCAGGGTGGGATTTTTGTCCCAGTAGAGTTATGAGGAAATGTTTTTTGCATCTTTGTGTCTGGTGCTTTATCCCTCCCCACCTAAAAGAAAAAAGATATGCCTAAAAGTATCCAAAATCTGAGATCCGACAAGTCTGACAAACTCCCTCAGAAAATCTTCACTTCCGCACATTGATCTCTTTTTGGAACAACTAAGCCACTCCATCATCTAGCTGCTCTGATGAAAGACAGGCTTGCAGAGAGCATTCCAGAAATTCATGGTCGAATACCATCTTTCAGGTTTGGGATTGGACAAGGAGGGTTGTCAGAGGGAATTCTCTCCCCTCTCTCTGTGTGTACATGTGTGTCTCTCTTCTCTGTCTCTGTCTCTCCCCTCTCCCTGCTTTTCTCCATTTTTTTTTGTCAAGAGGAACAGATTACATTCTTGAATCCTTTACCATGTTATAAACAAAGCTAAGCACACAGCATTCTTTCTTAGGCATATAGCCCTGTTTTTAAAACACAGGTCTGGTCCCTGTGGAATTTAGTGTTTACCTCGATACTGTTCTTCCTTTTCATTTGGGATTAGTTATAATTCGACACTATTAATGGTGGCCAAGAGTAGAATAGTTCTTTCATTCATCATCTCTTTCCCTTCATCTCTCCCTCCACACCCTCTATCTTTTATAATTACATCTATAAGCCTATAAACATTTCCAAGGACAGTGCCAAATTTTAAGTGCTACTTGTATTCCCTTTTGTGGGCACTTTTACCCTCATACCTGTCACCTCCAGTTTTAGTTGGGAGCTTGAGATTCCTTATCCAAAGTGCTTGACCCTCAGCATCAACCTTATTTGAAGATCAATTATTCAGTTTCTTTTCATGATATATAAAGATGTTGGTTCTTTTTAGGCCAGTTTAAGTGGTGAGTTGGAAATGTAGCCTTGAACTGTAGTAGAAACTTGGCTGAAGTGTTAGGATGCTTTCACCACAAATTCTTACTGCTTATTTTAGATTTAGGTGGTTAAAATTGGAGTCATTGGAAGCAGGCGAATAAGTACATTTGTATATGAAAGATTAGGATAGATAAATTCAATTGATGAAATATACTGATACTAATTTTTTACAAAATCAAAGGAATGGGCCCATTTTCCAGAGAATACATCACATTCCACAAAGCTGCCAACTCTCCAGACATTTCTAGAATATATTTGAAAAACCTCCTAAGAGTCGTTGATACATTTCCTTTTAAATCCTTTCCATAGGAAAATCTTTCTTGAAGGTTTCTGAAAATCATCCCAATAGTATATTTTTCAGGTCTCAATTCATGATTACTATAGATTCTTTAGACTGACCATCTTGATCTGTTCTAATGACAGCGAATGATCTAATGAAAAACAATGATTGGGATGAGGTGTCATGAGGTGTATAATTTGCTTTTTGCAATGAAGGTTCTGCGTGTTTGAGTCCCACCTTCTCATTAGGCTATTGTTCTTTTAAAGGAGTTTGATAGCACTGGCAGTGACCTTTCCCAGGATCTTGATAAACTCACAACATGGGCAATGTCTATTTTGTTGGCAGTAGCTTCACACAAGAAATTTACACTGTAAATAGGTGAACAACATTTTCATATCTTCCCAGTCTGACCAGCCTTAAGTGAGTTCAGCAGTCATATATCCCTTTTATATTAGATGATTCAATAATATGAAAAATTGTCATGTCCTGAAAACACTAAAACAATTGTCATCTGAGAGCCACTTGGAGTCTAGCTTGATGTCTCTTTGAAAATTTATAAGGAATGGGCAGGAAAGATTGATGCCACTAAACATCTTACATGCCACTGAACTGCCCCTTCTCACCATATACATCAACTAATTATTTATCCCAAATGTCAATATTGCTGAAATGGACAACATCCACTCAATGAAAATTAAGACAACCAATGGTTTAAGTGAACACATAGTCCTGACAAAATAACACCAGCACTTCTATCTTATTAGACTAAGATTTAAAATAGAACCAACAGGCTGAGGTCTCTTCAACAGAGAGTCTGGCAGCAGAAATGCACCAAAACCATATACCTTTGGCATCTGGAGTTCATCTTCCCTGCACCAGTGTTTGGTTGAACACTGCCCTTGGTTGACCTCAGGCACTATGCTGGGCAGAAGACCAGCCACCTTAACCATCCATGTTTTCATAATCTTTTCTTATATTACGTAACTGTAAAGTCCCTCTGTATTTTTTGGTTTTCTCTTTGTTTTTAACCTGTGAGAAAACAAATCTGGAAAATTCTGCCCAGTCTTTAGAAAGTTAGAAATGCAGTCAGCATGAATGACTATCCTGAGACCTAACCTATCACTTACCTAACCACTATGTGTTCCCTACACATCCCACTTGTAGGCATGAATGGTAACAGCCACAAGTTGACATGTAACACATTTCTTTACTTGCCTACCCAGTGAAACATGGCTCCACCTTGGAAAGAGTATGTATTTCTCTCTACTGCAACGTCCTGCAGAATTTATGAACTGTTAAAGCTAATACAAAATTTTCAGAGAGGGTTTTTCTTTTTCTATTCACATCCTCTGTTGTTTTCCAAACATTGCCAGTTGATACTAGGAGCAATCCTCTAACTATCTTCATTGTCAGAGTACAGAAATATGCCAGATATATAGCTTGTGGTGGGAATGTGGGGGGGAGAGATTGGAGAATATCATGGGACATGTCTTTTAAGAATGAAAGAGGTGGAAAAGATAATGCAGGGATTAAGATGGTGCAGGCCTTGCATGTGTTCAACCCTGGTTCAATCCTAGCACTATGTGGTCAACCATTCACCATTGAGAGAAACCCTGGAGGCTCCCAAACTTCTGGGATGGTCCATATAAATCCTTGCATTGAACTTTCAACTCAGTTGGCCAAGAATTTCTTGGATTCTTGTATTGAAATCCTTGAATTATTGCATTGAACAGTGCCAGTCCAGTTGGTGAGAAACTTCTAGGATGAACTTTCAGGGTCTCCTGAGCACCACTTAAATGCACCTACACAAAAATAAAGTCACAGTTAAGAAGTAGGGGAAGTACTGTGTTTTACAAAATTGTTATCTGGCTTTACTGTTGGGTCTCAATGAAGGAATGAAAGCAAGACCATGGCAAGAGAAACAGTCAACCACACTACACAAAGAAAGTGTTTTCCATAATAGTGTCCAACCTCAGAATGTAATTAATGACATTCATTTTCTTTTGAATTCAGTAATAATAAATATTGATGGTCAAACCTTTAACAATTCTATCAAATGCTTTGTTTCAAAACATTCTTAGACTTAACTTTAGGGTGAGAGGAAGCATAGCAAAACTTTCATTATTTTTCTGGTTAAAAAAAGAGCAGATTGAGGCCAAAGCAGTGGTGCAGTGGTAGGGATGTTTGCCTTGCATGTAGCTGACCTAGGACTGATCACAGTTCAATCCCTTGGTGTCTCATATGGTCCCCGAAGCCAAGAGCAATTTCTGAATGCATAGCGAGGAACAACACTTGAGATGTCGCCAGGTGTGACCTTAAAACAAACAAACAAACAAACAAAAAAGAGCAAATGAACATTTAGAATATTCTGACCAAAAGTGGGCCCAGACACACATGAGATCTGGAATTAAAATTATTAAATTATTAAAATTGAGAAAGCATCTAGGTTCTCTGAAGCAGCTTCCAGGAAATGCATGCTGCATGAGGACTCATGCCTTTGTATAAAAAAAGAGAAAGGAGGGACCCGGGAGATAGCATGGAGGTAAGGCGTTTGCCTTTCATGCAAAAGGTCATCGGTTCGAATCCCGGTGCCCCATATGGTCCCCCGTGCCTGACAGGAGCAATTTCTGAGCATGGAGCCAGGAGTAACCCCTGAGCACTGCCGGGTGTGACCCAAAAACCAAAAAAAATTAAATTAAATTAAAAAAAAGAGAAAGGAAATAAAACCCATGGGAAGAGAAGCCAAAGTGCCACAACATAGTTGGAGGAGAACAGGCAGATCATCCTGAGGGAATAAACTTCAAAAGCCTTTCTCAAGAATGATCCAAGCCCTCCTTCTCCAGGAAGATTTAAAGCTCTCTTAGGCAGCTTATTAACGTTGTCTTGCATTTGTCACATCCAAGAATGTCTGTCCCTACCAGTTTGTCCTTTGACTGTCAGGTTTGTTCAGTGTCTGCATCTGCATTAGTTCGCCAAGATGACCCTAATAAAGCACTTTAGCAGAGGATCTTTAGCAAGAGAATGTGTTGTCTCCCAGTTCAGGAACTAAGTGTCTTGAAAAAGATATTATCACAGATGATTTTTTCTGAAACTGAGAGGGTCAGCCTGTTCCATGCTGGGTTTTTTTGCTGCCAGTGGTTCTCCCACTTCTCCTGATTCAGAATCTCTCCACTTTCCTCTGCATAGGACCTTATCTTGGTGCAGCTCTCTACTTAGTTTCTCTAATGACTTCTTTGTAGTTCAACCACTTTCAGAATGTCTCTCTACATTAAGTCATATTTTGATGCACTGGTTTTTAGTAAGAACTAATATCCTTGGGGCCGGCGCAATAGCGCAGTGGTAAGGCATTTGCCTTCATGTGGCCAATACAGGAAGGATCTTTGTTCTATCCCTGTCGTCTCATTTGGTCCCCTGAGTCAGGACCGATTTCTGAGTGCATAACCAGGAGTAATTCCTGAGCATCACAGGGTGTGACCCCCCAAAAAAAAACCCCGAAACAAACAAACAAAAACTAATATCCTCTGCAGAGGAGTGACTTTTTCTACAAAAGAAACATTATTTTAGTTCTTGAAAACAGAAATTGTCTTATATGCTTATGGTCACTGTTGTCACTGTCAGGAACACAGTGAGTTTGCCAGAATATCAGAGAAGCAATGTGAGGCCTAAGTGCATGGTCTGTCCAATGGTGCCTGGTAAAGGGGCTGGTTTGTGGAATAATAGCATTTAACCAAGATTTACCCAGACCTGCAGATATAGACCTCAGTTTTAAATTGCAAAGTTAAGAAAATCTGTGAATCAACCGTGTCATTAGTAAGAGTCAGCCTATACTTTCCAGTCAACTCATTTCTGAGCCAACAGCTTCCTGTTCATTCTTTTCCAGCCCCTGCAAATCCCATTCAATGGATGATATTTGGCTTTAACTCCTTAAGTTATGCCATAATATAAAATGTTCTTTCTCATTTGTCATTTCAGTCTCTCTAAATATCATTCTTCTTAGAAAACAACACATTTTGAGGGCATTAATGGAACAGAGCTGTAATGCTTAAGATCCCATTTTGATGAAGATTCTCCCATTCAAATTCTTGCATTTTCTCCAAAGAGTTTACCAGGAAAAAGCTGCATTCCTTAGCTTCCACATAATTTTGTTTCTGTTCTTCAGTATGACATCTTCCCTGGCTCCACATAAATCCTTTGCATCAAAACATGGTCTTCAGATCTCTCCCATCTAGACTTTCCCACTTCAAGGCTGTGACTATTTTTTATTTCCTTTTTTTTGTTATCCTTAAGAAATATTTGCATACAAACTTGAAGTCATTGATCATTAGAGATATCAGGAGGAATGTTCTTATCTAAATTTGAATTAAATCAGCTGGCCCTACTCTTTTTCTTTATTAGAAATAAACCATTGCTTCAATCCAACATGGTGTAGCAGTCTTTAAAATTATTCTTCAGATTGAGAAGACTTTGAGTCTAAAAATGGCTACACCTCTTAACATTAGTTTGGATCTGTTGATTCATCACCTGTCCATGAATAGTTTTCATACTTTTGAAAGTATTTTTCCAAAGCTTTTTCCAGGAATGATCCAGTGTGTATCCAGACCATCCTAAAGTATGACTAGGGATAAATCAAACATTTTGAGTTACCATAATTCCATGTTATTTCATTCACTGGCTCTGAAACTGCCTCTGAATTTCAGAGAAAGCCACAGCTGAGATATCTCATTACCTCTTGAAACAGCATTAATGTTTTTTTTCCCTTTGTGTGGTTTAAGAAGCATAAACCAAGTTATGTGTTGAGGGTGTTGAGAGCAATAAACCAAGAGACTAGAGAGATATTGCAATAGATAGGGCACTTGTTTCCATGCAACTGACCAGGCTTGATTCCCAGTTCTATATATGGTCTCCTGAGCAAAGCCAGTAGTAAACTCTGAGTATAGACAGGTATGGCTCTACCCTCCTTCTCCTCCCAAAAAAGATAAATTGTGACATATGTATTTCTGAAAGTTCATATGTGCGCAAATTATTTCAACTGGCACCTCCAAACAGTACATGATTAGAAGTGTTTCACAACAGGAGCTAAGAGATAGACTTTATTATTAAAGAGCGGAGCATAGTGAGGAACTTGTTTGCTTTCTGTATGTAGCTTTAGGGTAGCATTACTTGGGTAATTCTCATTAACTATTTGGGATTGTGTGTCCTTAACTTTTGATTTCTTAAACTCCAGACATTTCAGTCCCAGGTTTTGATTTGCATGTCCAGATTAATAAGACTTTATGTCCATCCCTGATCATGACCTCTTTGCTTAATTAATTTAAGTATTTTTTAGGTATGAAGTCTAAGTGATCATTCACAAGGATCCTCCTGGGTATATCCTGAAGCCTGATCCTTAATGGTTGTATAGCTTTCATCAGAGTCCAGATACATTAATCAGGGCTCTGTCAGATACTTTTCCATAAGCATTGGCTTTTTTTTTCTTTGACCATTTTGACCAAAATTCTACATATAATTTAAGGAAGCCCAAGATATTTTTAATTAATATCTTTATTTAAACACCATGATTACAAACATGATTGTGGTTGGGTTTCAGTCATGGAAAGAGCACCCCCTCTTCACCAGTGTAACATTCCCATCACCAATGTCCCAAATCTCCCTCCTCCCCACCCCACTCTTGCCTGTACTCTAGACAGGTTTTCTACTTCTCTCATTCATTCACATTGTTATGATAGTTCTCAATGTAGTTATTTCTCTAACTGCACTCATCACTCTTTGTGGTGAGCTTCGTGTAGTGAGCTGGAACTTCCAGTCCTCCTCTCTTTTGTCTCTGAAAATTATTGCAAGAATGTCTTTCCTTTTTCTTAAAACACATAGATGAGTGAGACTATTCTGCGTCTGTCTCTCTACCTCTGATTGCTTGTGTCTTCATTATCATTTGTTTCCAGGAAAGTTTTGATTTCTTTTTTTTATTTCACCTCAGATCCACTGGTTGTTAAGTAGCAGGTTGTTTAATTTCCAGTTGTTAAAGTATTTCGTCTGTGTCCCTTTGTAGTTCACATCTAATTTCAGAGCCTTGTGGTTTGCAAAGGCAGCCTGCAAAATTTCTATCCTCTTGATTTTATGGAGGTATGTGTTACAGATATAGATATATGTTATAGATAGACCAGCATGTGGTCTGTCGTGGAGAATGACCCATGTACATTGGAGAACGTATATCCAGGTTTTTGGGGATGGAGTGTCCTAAATATATCTATTAGTCCTCTTTCTTCCATTTCTCTTTTTAGGGCTTGTATATTTTTGTTGGATTTCAGTCTGGTTGGCTTATCAAGTGTTGATGGACTGTGTTGAGGTCTCCCACGATTATTGTGCTATTTTTGATGTCTTCTTCCAAATTTGTCAATAATTGTATTAGATAATTTGCTGGTCTCTCATTGGGTGCATATATGTTTAGTAGTGTGATTTCTTCCTGTTGCACATATCCTTTGATTAGTATGAAGTGTCCATCTTTGTCCCTTACAACTTTTTGATCTTGCTGCTTTCAGTATTCTATCTGTAGGATTGGTCATTGTGACTAGGATGTGTCTTGGGTGCTTTTCTTTGGGTCTCTTTTAGATGATACTTTCAGGCATGCAGGATTTGATTCATGCAGTCTTTAGCTCTGGGACTTTCTCCGTGACGATGTCTTTGGCTGTTGATTCTTCCTGTAGATCCCTTTCCTGGGCCTCTGGGACTCCAATAATTCCTATGTTGTTTCTGTTGAGTTTATCAAAGACTTCTATTTCCATCTGTTCACATTCTTTGAGTACTTTTTTGCCTTAAGGTTCTTTTTCTTTCTTTTTTTTTTTTTTTTTTTTTTTT
>PVKC010000109.1:0-54782 GCA_004027635.1 Crocidura indochinensis | reverse complement strand
TCCAGTTCACTGATTCCGTCCTTGGCTGTTGTTACCCTGCTGGAGAGGCTGTCCATTGAGTTTTTCAGTTCAGCTACCATGTTTTTCAGATCTACTATTTCAGTTTGGAGTTTTCTGGTTTCTGTCTTTGTATTCTGTTCAGATAGAGCTATATTTTCTTTGATTTCCATGAGGATCCTCCATATTTCTATTCTAAACGCCTTATCTGGGAGGTTAATCATATGGTTGGTATTTTTTGTGTCATTAGAGCTATCTTCATTCTCTGTCCATTGTGCTTGCCTGTGAGGTTTCCCCATTGTCACACTTGTAGTGTGATTTTTTCTGCTTGTTATGATGGGATTCAATCGTTAGAAAGATCTCATTGACTGCGAAGCAGAGATACCGTACTCTTCTGGAGCTTCTAGTAGAGCGATTTTGCTGGGCCCTTCTCGGCCCACTCAGGAGAGGTTCAGGACACAGGACAGTAGAGAAACACACACAGGCAACAGGCACAAGTCTCTCCCAATTGGTATTCACATAGCAGGGGCAGATTACTCTGGCCTGACGTCACAGACAGAGGATCTGCCTTTCTCTTTAATTTACCACTGATGGAAATCCAAGATACTATGTTCTCAGAAGTAATGCAATATTCTATTTGTCTCCTCAAACCACAACAACCAAACCTGGCATCACCAGACCCAAGAGAGATTTTGGAATTTACTAGACTAGGCTTCTATTTTGACTCCAACTACTTTCTAGGTCTGTCAAAATAGAAAGATAGTCCTAGAAAGATAGTACAGAAATAAAGGTACTATCTTGCAAACACCTGCCCTGGCTCTGTCCCCAAACCATATGATGGTCCTTCAGTATGACCCCCAGAGCACAAGAGCATAAACTAGGAATAACCCTGTGGGTGTGGCCCCCAAATTAGCAAACTGACCAAAACATAGCAAACCAACAAAAATATTTATAAATTCTAAGCTGCAATCCCTTCCTCCAGAGAAATGGGAATGAGAAAGCACACCTCAAGATAACAAAACAATAAATAGTCCATAGGCTCCCTGTTCACTTTTATTCTGTCAGATACAAACTCAGCCCACTCTGCCCAGTCTTGTAAGCCAAAAATCACTCCTGACATGAAGTAATGCTTAGCCCTGCATTAAAATGGGAAAAACCCAGCTTCCTGTCTTTGCTGTACAGCTGGGGTTTGATCTCCTATGTATCTACACCAGCTCTGAAGATAAGCTGTAAAAACAAGGTGACAGAGGAAGCAATAGTGCTTGGCTCAGAGGCCTGAATGAGGCACCTCCCTCACTACCTGGCTGCCACAGAAGAGAAAATGGTGGAGACTGGGAAGGCTCCTGCCACCTTGCTCTGTGGTGGCAACACTTCTTTTAATGAGGGCACCTCAGAAGTCATGTTCTCAGAAGGGAGAACACAGGAAGAACTGTGTTCCCTCCCAGTTGCCAGCTATACCGACAGGGCCATGAGAGTGTCACTCTCAGCACCAGGCCCTGCAGCCAACCTCACAAAATGCTTTTTGGTCTTTGCCAAGGGGAAACGCTCTGTCTGCAGCTGCAGCAGCAGGTGCTGGCTGCCAGGTTCCCCGTGGCAACCAGGTGTAAGCCAGGTTAGCAACTCTGCCTTGGAGAAATGGTTTCCATCTCAGATACAGAGCATGGCGGACAGACTCCCATGGCGAGAGGATAATGACTGTGCTGGTTTTTATGGGCCATAATATCACCACAGTGGGTGGTTCAGTCCTAGAATGGCTTTTAGAGGATGTGGGGGATTGTAATATGCTTGCTGTTTCTTGTATGAGGGATTTTGTTTATTTGTTTTTGTTGCCATTCTTTCCTTCCAATTCATTATCATTCACAGTTTTGCTCAGACTCCTGGGCTACTGTGTTTACCCCTTCAGGGGGGACAGTGTTTCTAGGCACTGAAAATTCAAGCTTATCTTTAGAAGTGTTACAAAAATGTTCACATCTATAATCCTCTGAAATCATAGATAAGGATGGTTAGGAGTTGCTAACCTGTTCTGTTTGATGTGTGAATGAAGGTCCAAAGAAAGATTTGCATGATTGTGTAGAGCTAAGAGCTGAGTTCAGGTCTTCTGAGATTCATGGCCTCATCCCTTCCTATCTAACCTGCAGCTCAGGCCTCCTGCTTGCTCTTGTTTTTGTTTCCTGTTGCCAGTGAACTGTTTAATCACATGTCTCTTTCTCCAATCCGTTGTGGTCTTTCCTTTGGTACACAGATCAATGCCTGTTAACCACAGTCACCCGCTCCAGAGGCTCTGTAGCTCTGTAGCTGAACACAGCAGGAGTAAGGAAAAAAAGAAAACTGCCAAGTGATAGAAGCATTTCAACCCTTAACCACACCGGCCCATACCCCTCTGCTCTGCAACCCACATTGGCTTCTAGTGTATACTAAAAAGCTTTGGTCATGGGCTATTGTACCCTGTGGAGATTTGACTAAGTAGACATCTTAGCCTGTGTCCAAAAGCATTTGGTTAAAGTTCACCAAGTGCTTTTTTCTCTCTCAGGTTCTTGGTATGCCCCATAGTCTAATGATTCTGCTCCATATAGAAAGAAATCTGGACCTATGAAATGCATAAAAGCGGATGGTAATCCCTAAATTGCATATGCTATCATGACATTTTGAAGCGTAAGCTGATGATAAAATGCATTTACATTCCTTAAACCCAGTAACAAAGCACACACAAAGGCAGCAGAGAGTTTATCAAAGTGGAAACCCCGAGGGTAGAAACACCATGTGTCATGATGGTTCTCATGGTATTACCAAGAAAAGTTTCTCAGACTCCTCACTCTCTCTTAATTCACAATTACTTGGAAATAATAGTAACAAAAGCAAGGCTATTGGCAAACACTAAACGGGCACTTCTCACTTGCCAGACATTATGCCAGATACCATGTGCGTGTTACTTGTATTTCTTCTTACAACATCCCCACTAATATTGACAGAGAACAGGATTACAGCTTTAAGAGTATTAAATAATTTCTCAAGGTCATGCTAAGATAAACAGTGTGGACTTAGGTGAAGTCAAAGCTCTAAAATTGTGTTGTAGTGGGGCCAGAGAGATAGCACAGCGATAGGGTGTTTGCCTTGCATGCAGAAGGATGGTGATTCAATTCCAGGCATCCCATATGGTCCCCTGAGCCTGCCAGGAGCGATTTCTGAGCATAGAGCCAGGAGTGGCCCCTGAGCGCTGTCAAATGTGACCCCAAAACCGAAAATTAAAAAAATAAATAAAAACTTTTAAAAAAGAAGGAAAAATGTGGTATAGTTTTAGAGCGAGTTTTTTTTTGAACTTTTGCCTTTTTATTTCGAACATTTTTTTGATATTTTTAATTGATTGAGATTCTGTGGTTTACAATACTGTTAAAACGGTTTCTCATGTACATATTTCAGAGCCAGTTTTTAAGAACTATGAAGTTGGGTTAATTTACATATAAAAGCTCTAAATATTTAATATATAAAAGTCACTGTATGTGAGGAACACCATCATCCTTCACTTCGTCCTTCACTAGCATCCTTCACTTTCTTTGAGTTCCCATCCATACCTTCATTGTCATATTTTACTGCCAGGAGAACACTTAACATAAGGTCTATTCTCTTGCAAAATTGTGTTTACAATTCAGTAGGGTTGGCAAAGCCCTGACTTTAAAAGGCAAATGCTAATGTTGTAACTCAATGATGAATTACCTATGATATTCAGTAAGGAAACCTAATTTGAGTTATCCGGTTTGACCAACCACCTACCATGGAATTTGTGGATGTGCATGGACAGTTCCAAAATGAACTGAGTCAAAATGCCAGTTTATTGGAGTATGATATACACAACCTATAAACACACACATGGTGATTTCAGTTGTACTGAAACAGAATGGGGTTGTCAGAGAATAGACTGCTAGTTTAGGAGACAATCAAAGAGTTAAGTTGGGAAATTGGCATTTTTCAGAGTCAGGTGTCGATTAAAAATTGGATCAATGATTAAACCTTTCAACTAAGCAAGATGTTCTAGACCATTTCTACCAGAAGTGCAGTAAATCTCCAAGTCCCAGCATCTCAAAGAGTGTGGGCTAGAGTAGCCCATTTCCCATCAGGGACTACTTTTCAAGTGCTAATCCTTGGGAGCAGGGACAGGAAACAACATGTTCATATAAATCACCAAAGTGCTTTCTTCATTCATAATCTTCATTCAGGGAAGGCAAAATGAATTCATCAGTATGTTCTGGGTCATACTTGATTTGACATATGGCTTCTCTCTATCTCAGGGTTCTGGAACTGTACACATTAGGTCTTGGGCTGCCCCAAACCTCAGCTTTGAGGTAGAGCTACCCCTTAGTGAGCTTCAGCCCTCTATTCTGCCTTAGAAGGCAAATGTAGAGGCCTAAAATGCCTGCCACCGTCCAGTTGTGGGATGTTGGATAATCAGTGGCTCTCTGGGTGAAATTTGAATTATATTACAAATATAATTCATGGAAGAAAGCTAATAAAACAAAAGTTTGGTACACCTGTCCATTCTCATTGTTGATGTTGTTGATTATTAGAAACACTTGTCAAGTTTTCTAAAATTAAATAAATATCTCAATAGGACAGACATCTGAGCTGAAAGTAAAAAAAATAAAGACTACCCCAGGGTCATTGGTAAATCACTTATCATACATAGGTGGGCTCTACACATGCCATGCATGTGTAGATTCTATCCCTGCCAGACACTGTAGGTAAAGAATAAGAAATAAAGACTCTAGCTTATATGTTAAGGAATCAAGACATGAGAGGAGCTGAAATTCTCTAACCTTAATCTGGGGAATTGGAAAGGTTTAAGAGATGAGCGTGAAGCTCAGTATGCTAAAATGCATGCAGGATTTGTTTTATTCCAATGCAGTAAGACACACAAACACAAAAAATGGGTTGTCCTGAAGGAAAAATTTATACTGTCAGATCCTTAGAAACAGTAATGAGAGCCATCACTGCAGTTTTCAGGACCTCACTGGGAAACCCTGGAACAAAGGTCTTTATTATGGTTTTCCTGAGAATGAATGGGCATGTCAGGTAAGAGTGATTTAGAAGTGTCTGGTTGAAATCATTTCAGTGGCTCTTCCAGATTGCTGGCTCTAGATAGAGAGAAGCCCAGCTTCTTACAGTTCTCTCTGTGTACATTGTGGAATGTGTTTGCTCATGATACTTAGCATTATCTTGGGTTGTCTTTTGTTATTTTGGAATAACTCCAGGACCAATGAGGCTTCAAGTATTCAAATGATCACAAAATAGAAAACATTTAAATAAAATGATGACTACACAACAAACAAGTGACTTCTAAGAGGCATGATGACGTATTTGTCAGTTCACACCCAACTAAGATAGTTTCTGGATTAAGGAAGTCATGTAATTTCTGCCCTGAAGTTTAGGACAGTGAATTGATGTTAGCTATTTGCTGTATCCTGTGGTTATGATGGTTGGGAGAAATCCAAGGCTTACCCCTTTAGCCTTGAAGGCTTTTTGCCTGCTTAACTTTGAGCATTGGAAGTCTAAATTGCACAATGAGACCTTTGACAGATCTATCTCTAGATTTGGACTCGAACACAGAAGAGTGTAGAGACTCTGTTTTTGAGCCACCACCATGCAATGACCCTTATGTCAGTCTTGAATATGTCTGTGAGTCTGTGATGAGTCTGTGAGGCTGTGATGGTGTAGTTGGCTGACAAAATTTGCCCACCAGTTTGCTCCCTTTTCTATGTTTAAATTTGCTTTCTGGAAAAAAAGGCATGTGGTATTCAAGACACTTGGGAATGCACAGATGTATTTGAACAACTTGGTTTCTTCACAGGTTCTGCCTTCATTCAGTAACCCAGTTATTTTTTCATTCAACAAGATATGATATTTGACAGAATTTCCCCACTGAATTCTCAGGCAAAATCACAAGATGAATCACTGAGCTCTGAGACTCAAAGTCTCCAAAATGAGAAGGGTGGGAAAAGCTAGTACAGAAGCTAAAACATGGGTGCCATGACCCATTGGTCAGCAATCATGGGACTTTCTGAAGCCCATGAAAATTACAGGTATTTTTTGGTATTTCTTTCCAATATAATAAATATTTTGAGAATATCATGTATATTATGACCACACCATGCCCACCATGCAAGTACTACTGACCTTTCACTTTAGTCTATTGGAAGGAGATTGAGATTGAAAGAGACGCAAAGGAATTTTTTTATCCCCAAGTCACCTAATATGTTCTGCTATGCCTCACTGGCTGGGTCTTCCCCAAACTCTAACCTTCCATAGTCTATGCATAGGAGCCTGGAAAGTGAATATTAATGAATAAAGACATAGCCACTCCTATCACAAGAAGGGTGCTAGGTTTGACCTCCCACTATGGAGTCAGGACTGTGCACAGCCATAAATGCCTATATAGACAGAGACTTGTAAAATAGGAGTTAATAAATACTCTTTTGTATTTTTAATTTTTGTTTTCTGTTTGTTTGTTTTTGGTGTAAATACTCTTTTTTAACTGACGGACTTTGTTAGGCTTCTTGTTACCATTTGGTTAAGGGACTACTTGATGATTTTCCTTCTAGCTCACTCTCAGGAAAGCAACACATTAAGTAAATAAGCGCTTGGTATTTCCAGGGGTCATATATACAAGGCACTACACTGTGCACCCTTGTTGGGTGCTTAAGTTGTTGAAACCAGTTTGCATGCTTTCAGATTCTGACTCTGCCACCTGTAAGTTGTGATAACAGAAAGCAAATTGCTTCCTTCTTTGTGCCTCACTTTTGTCCACCTTTTTTTTTTTTGTCCACAAGGGGAGTAAAGTACAATGCCTCCCTTACATAGGCTGGTTGTGAATATGAAATAAGCTCATAGATATGAGACTTCAGACAGGATGCAATTGAAGTATTTACTGCTGGTCTTACAAGCACAGGTGTGAGGCTTTTGAAATGGATGCATGCCTCAGACAGTTAGATGAGGACCCATCACCCTTCCATCTTGGCATTGGAGAACAACACTCCTGGAAGCTAGACCAACGTGCCCACAAAATTTCCAGGGTGAGGTAGCAGATAGAAGAAAGGAATATTTCTGAAATATCTTTGAACCCTTGCCAGAATAAAATAGAGAGAGCTAGGGATCCCCAACTCTGAACTAAAGTAGATATTATAAGACCAAAACCAAGGCCAATTTTTCAAATGCCAATTCCACTGTGTGTAATTGTTAGTAGGAAAACCGAGCAAGATGGGAGGCTCAAGTGTATCATTCACATTTGGGATACACATTTGGGATCTTGTGTCAGAACCTTGACCCTCTGGCAGCAGCATGCTGGAATTTGATCTGCTTTCACTTTGATTGTCAAGAAAACTTTACTGAGAACTCAATCTCAAGTAATACCATTTTAATAATACTTTTATTTTGACCTAAGTGGATTACAAATCATTCACAATAAAATTTTTGGTATATAGTGACATTGAATCAGGGGCATTCCCAACACCAATGTTGTCCTCCCTCCCCACCCCTACCCCCGCCCCCGTTCCCAGCGTGCATCCCATATTCTCCTCCCTCCCCTGTTCCCTGGGCTGCTAGTATAAGTGGTCCCCTCTGTTTCTAGCTTGTTAGCTTGTTGTAGATTAGGTATCGATTCTGTTGTCGTTGGCTTTGGATTTGGTTCCTTTTTTTTTTTTTTTTTTGTGGTTTTTGGGTCACACCGGCAGTGCTCAGGGGTTACTCCTGGCTCCATGCTCAGTTCCTAAGTCTAATTGGGTTTAGAAGTCCCCTTATATTTCCCAAGGTTGTAGAGCAAAGAAGGCATCAACCTTCCCTATTGGGATACCAACTGTGAGTCTTCAGTCTCCCCACTTCTGCCTCAGCTCTTTATACTCGTCAGAAAACTCCAAAGACATCAACAGAGAGGTATAAGCAGCCATGTTTGTGTGACATAAGAGTGGGCCACACTTCAGACCCATTAGTCTACCATTATCAGTGTTTCACACCAACAAACATGTATAATGCAAAGCACTGAGGGTGGGGCATGGCAAATTCTTGCTTCTGAAACTACCTTGGGCTGAACAGAGTGCTATAGATTAGCATAATTCATCTGCTCACAAAGCATTCCCTTTCATCAACAGAGAGAGATTTGATACATGGCCAGGGGAGTAGGATGTTTTCAAGTTAGATGCTCTTATATGACAAGTTCTCATCATGGTCCTAGGTGAAATTATTAGCATTTTACACTTTAGGAATTTGAGATCCAAAGTCAAATCCACCAAAGGGAGTTACTCCCTAACAGAGTCAGAGACAGGGAGAAAGAGTCCCTGTGAGCCTTGCTGAGAGATAGCAGACAACAAAAGAAAATAGAGCCCAGGCATGAGAGAGGTGACCAGCTACTTATTTTGCTTTAGAGAGGCAAATAATTAGTTTGAGCTCTTGCCAAGTTTCCTATAACTGGGCTGGCGGGGTTGGGGAGATTTTCCTTCTCTCTATACTATTTTAGGAAAGCCCATAATTGAATCTAATTTCTGCAGCTGCCATTAGAAAGCAGGATGGCAGCGGCAGCATCTGGGAGACCACAGAGGCCTGCAGAGCAAGATGGAAGGTGCCAGGGTGTGACTGAGAAACCCCTGGCATTGTGCAGAGCCACCTGGCCTCAACTGACACTAGGCCCAGGATGGAGCAAAGGGGATTGGGAATTGGGGAGGGCGGGTGGCGATGGGCAGCAGAGGGTGGTCCCTGCAACCCCCACCAACGCAGGGCATCATCTCAGAGTTCCTGCTGTGGCAAAACCTTCTGTATCTTTGTTCTCTCTCCGCCACGGCTTGTAAGTATTAGCCTGATGTTGTTTACTTCTTCTCCCAATCTCTCCAAGGAATATGATTCACACGTTTTCAGATTTATTTGAACAAAATGCAATAAATATGCTGCTTCAATTTTAACTGCTGGCCTGTAGCCAAGGTTTTTAATGAATCTGGCCTGTGCTACTGAAGTGTTCCAGGATCTCCAGGGCTCTGGGCACTGTGAGATTATACACACCAGTGTGCACGCACGTGCATGTATGCACACACGCATGCTCTCTCTCACACACACACATACCCTCTCATCTCCAATTCCCTGGAGGACCAGTGACTCATAGTCAACTGCAGGTTTTTCAGAGCCTACTCGGGTTAAAATTAGCAGGAGCCTTTTATTGTTTCAGGGGAGGAAGGATTCCTCCATTGCCTCACGTGGGCTGCATGGAAATGCCATCTTTTCCTTTCCCTTCTCTGGTGGAATGCGTACCCACCTCCCCAAGCTGCTGTCTTCCCTTCCTTTGTTTCCTCACAAATGGTCACTGGACAAGGTCCAGCCATTGGGGACGTCCCTAAAATCGCAGCTGTATCTGGGGGTTTCATATTGAGATTAAAGGATTCTGAATTGATTTTCATCATTACCAGCCAATGTTCCCCACTTTTGAGAGGGGAGAGAAAACAGGAAGGGGGTATCCATAAGGGTAAACAGTTTCCACAGCCCCTTTCTCAGAATAAGGGTGGAGGGGAGGGGAGTAGAGATGATGCCAGCAGCAGATCTAAGACATCTGTGCCTTGGGGACCACCCACCAGCAAATACAGCCAATAGAGGGCAACATAGGAGGTCTGCAAACTGGTTCCGGCCAACCCTGTCCCCTGCTTCTGTAGAAAGATGATCACTAAGACCACCTTCCAGCTTCAGGAACACTAAAGTCAAGGTTTGTGCCCATAATTAACATGGGAGCTATTGGTACCTGGGACCCCACTGAGAAAGAAAGGACTTTGTTGAAATTGATGATTTCACAGCCTGTGACCTGGTTTCCTTCTGGTGACAGAAACAAAGGTGGTCACAAAGAGTCCACTTATCAATGAGGTAGCCAAAGGCTGGCTTTCTCTCTTTTCCTCATTGCTTTAAAAAAAATGGTAGTTTGATGTTTGTGGCATCTGATTGTTGGTTTGGGGGCCAAACTCAGCAGCCCAGCAATACTCGGGCTTACTCCTGGCTTTGTGCTCAGGGGGAAATTGTTGGCACTACTTGGGATTGGGGAGACTGTATGAGAAACCAAGGATCAAATCAGCGTTGACCATGTGCAAGGCAAATTCTCTAATCCCTGTAGAATCTCCAAAGAGATATGGCCCGATGTCTATGATTTTTACTTATGTCACAGGACTTTGTTTTTCCTCTCTAGAACTTTCTGTTGAAAGCAAATTACAGATTATTCTACAAGTCTTTTCCCACTGTACCTCAGCATCATATCCCAATGAGAATGTCATAGTTGTTCAGCTAAACAAGCAAAGAAACTGGGAAGCTTATAATATTCATAAAAATCGTGTGAAATATGTAGCTCCTCTGAATGACTGAGCATGGGAGTGGGGTCCAGAGCTCTAGGGTGGACCATTTTCTCAGTGACACTATGTGGCTACTCAGAACCTCAGGAGAGGGTGAGCTCTTTTTTTTTTCTTTTGGGAACATATCCGGAGGCGCTCAGGGGTTATTTCTGGCTCTGCACTCAGAAATCACTCCTGGCAGTCTCAGGGGACCATATGGAATGCCAGGAATCAAAACTGGATCAGCTTTGTACAAGACAGACTCCCTACCCACTGTGCTATAGCTCTGGCCTGAGAGGGATGAGCTCTTCTTGTGGTCTTTGCAGCCACCTTCTGTGTTTCTGACTTCCCGCTACTGATTTGGTGTAGTTCCTCCTTGATGTTTTTTACCTTTGGGGGACTTAAGAATTAAAGACACTTACAGTTAAACACTTCCTTCTCTGTTTCCCTTTCTGGAAATGGAATAATGAACAGCTCCTATTTCTACAATGTTTCCCAAAATCATGAGAATTGCGTCCTCTTAGTTAATATATTCATAGAAGTGTAAAACAATTCTTACATAGATTAGGAACAGATCATTTTGTTTCTCTGAGTGTGTTGGGTGTGGCCTAGCTTCTCACCCATAACCTTTATAAGTATCAGGGCATTCAACACATATTGATCATGTGGTCTATTGCTGAACCACTGCTAGAAAAAAAGAAATGTAGGCACAAGTTATTTATTCTTAGTTTAAAACTTATCTTAGAGGTCAAGATTGCTATGAATAATAATACAATAATAACATCTGTAAGAATCAGACACTCAGCTAGATACTTTGTAGATCTATGAAGTATCCCTTAGCAAATTCTGTAATATAATTTTTATTTTGGTTTTACGAACAAGGAATCTAAGGATTAACCATAATTTCATGAGTTTGAAGCATCCAAATCTGCAGAATTGTGGTGTTCATTGTGATGGAAAGGTGATGGTGGAGAAGTAAGAAGAATCTGACTTCCTGGGACCAGAGCAGTGGCTCAGTGGTAGAGTGTTTGCCTTGAACACAGTTGACCTAGGATGGACCACAGTTCTATTCCCTGGCATCCCATATGGTCCCCAAGACAGGAGCGATTTATGAGCATCACCGGGTGTGCCCTCTCCCCCCAAAAAAGAATTTGACTTCCTGGGAAAAGATACTCTCAGGACCATTTTGCCACCTCCAGTCTCTTTAGCAATAGGGAAAGTTTTGATGAGACCACAGGGATGAGAACTTCCACCTGCCCAGCTTAGACACCCCCCCCCCACACACACACACACACTTACCTTACTGATAGAGGGCCTTTAGCAAATTCTAGCTTTACAAAAGACTGCTCTTTAAACTTTAGACTACTGGAAAAACGGTGCTTATATGGAGGCTGGAGTGATAGTGTACAACATTTGCCTTGCACATGACCAACCTGAATTCCACCCCCAGCATCCCATCTATATGGTCCGCTGAGCCTGCCGGAATAATTACTGGGTGTAGAGCTAAGAGTAAGCTCAGAATATCACCAGGCATGGTCCTTAAAAAAACAATAATGTGGTGCTTATGAAAAATCAAGGTTGTCTGTTTATTACAAAATCAAATGTTTTACTTTGTTTAATTAGTTAGAACTGTACTAATTCCCAAGTTTGAAAACAAAAGACATTTTTCCAATTTTCCAAATTGGAAATATGGAAACTGGCATTTCTTTTTTTTTTTTCTCCTGGCTCTACGCTCAGAAATCAATCACTCCTGGCAGGCTTGGGGGACCACATGGGATGCTGGGATTCGAACCACCGTTCTATGCATCCAAGGCAAATGCCTTACCTCAATGCTATCTCTCTGGCCCAGAAACTGACATTTGTTAGGACCCATCCATTTGTCCCCACAAATAGATTTCTTAGAATAGCTTAATATCTCAGTTTGAAGTCATACATGGGAGATTTCTCTTAGTTCTGAATCTATAGAGATTTTCCACATTGTACTTCAATTACATGTTCAACCATAATTTTTTTCTTCAGCAGGTGGAAATAGTAACATTTTAAACTCACATCAAGTTGTTGTGAGTGTTCAGAACTGACTAAGGCAAGTCAGTCTCCGAAGAATTCTTTTCCTAAAGCTCTGCCTACAACAAACAACAAAAATCCCTCTCCTTCAGTCACTTTTTAGAGTCCACACACTCCAGCACCTATTTGTCCTTCCTATAATAATGAGAAGGAAGGTTGCTTAGAACACAGCATCTGACAGAGACTAGAATTCTGATTTCTGTTCATATTAGGGTGTGAGATGCTGATGGTATCAGCCTCATTTCTCTCATTTCTTTCTTTTTCTTTTTTTTTTTTTTTTTGGATTTTGGGTCACACCCGGTGACGCCCCAACCTCATCTGGGATCCCAAAATTACACAGTAGCCCCCAGAGGAATTTTTGCCTTTGCCCCAAAGTATTTTGGGATTTGTCCCTTTGTTCTTTTCTTCTTGGGATGCTTTTTATTCCCTTTCAGCCCAATACTTGCAAATGCTTAATTTTTAACTCCTTAAGTCAAAATTAAGACCTGATCCAATAGTTATTCACTTATTTCTCTGGTTGTCTATGGCTTTTCAGGAGCTATTGTCTTTATTTCAGAAAGTGCACATTTGTCTTTGCATGTCTTTGTTCATGCACCTGACCATAGTTCTTTCTCTGTGGATTTTCAAATATATGGCTAAATAAGATGCCAGGGTTCAGATCACCAGATGTTTAAATGATTATCCTGTGGACTAGAGAGACAGCATAAGGCACATGTTTTGCATGCAGGAAAACCAGATCTATGTAATCCCCTGAACACTGCCTGAAGCACCTTCTGAGCAACAGAATGGGAGTATTCCCTGAACATTACTGTATATGATCCATACCGCCCTCATCCCCAATATACTGGCTACCTTGTTACTTTTATCATTGTAGTCATATATTAATATAGTTTGATTAATACCATAAAGTCTTACTATCAACCAAATCAGTTATGTTTGTTTATGAGTTACACAGTCCATAAATTCCATTTCAAGCTGCTGCTGTAGAACATGTGCTGTTACAAACTCCCGAGCATAGTTTTAGTGTGGTCACAGGTGGAATGGAAGGTAATGTGGGTGATCTTTTTAGCTCAGGGGAGATTGTTATTTTTCTTTAAATTGCTTGTTTTTGCAGCTTGTTTTTTCAAGTACATATTTGTTTACTCAAAACTGGACAGTTTCTTACATGTTAAGGGTGCCCCAAAGGACTAGAGTTGTGCTTGTGGAAGGCACAACTTCTGCTGAGTAAATTAACACAAGAACAAAACTCTTCCTCATTATCAGCCACCAAGAATGTATGGAGAATATGGAATCTTGTTGAATATTTATTTAAGCATTCACAAACTTTCTCACTGGGACACAGGTTTTCAGAAGGTTGTTAGTTGGCTAATGTGATGTGCAGTGATTGATGGGTCAACAACATCTCCACTTCACTAGCCAAACAAACATCTGGTCACATGCATCCTCATTACTTTGTGATTTCTGTGTTTTTAGTCCCCATTCTTGATTGATTTGTTCTGACACATTCTCTGTGCCAGGCGCCGTTTGATCTTTATGATAGCCCTTTGAGGTAGATGGTTTATTAAGCGTCTTTTAAAACTGGGAAACTAAAGCTTCTTGTGTTTAAATAACTTGCACAAACAAGAATAAATGACAGAGATGGGTTTAAATAAAATCCTTCCAATTCCAAGGAGAAGGCCTCATCCTTTAGCTTAACTTTCCCAGTGATATCTTACCAATTCCTTACTAAAGCTAACACTTTTGGATTCTGATTCTTTATTATACAGAATGTTTTAGTCTCTATATCTATTTTATTTTTCCTCATTATTAATCCCATTTAGAGACTAAAAAGCAATCACAGGTTTGTTTGTTTTTGTTTTTGAGCTAGCAGACCATACTCACCTTCCTATTGCAATACCTTGGATAGTTCCAGGCAGCTGGTCCTGAAATTGCCTACTTCTGGAGGCACAAAAGCTTTAGCTTTTAAACCTTCCACTTCTTGACCTTTCAAACGAAATCCAGATTACAAAACTTCTTATTCTTTACCTTAACTCAAGAATAGGCCCCTCACAACTGAACTGAATGCTGTGATGTTTTGAATGAAATGTGGTAATAGTTGTGTTTTTTTTCTTTTGCTATTTCTCGAAATCCCATAACATAGTTTTCTCCTCTGGTATTAAGCCCACCAAGGACTCTTGATTCCTGATGTCCATTTGAGGAAATTTTTCCTCCAGATAATAAAGAAACCTCCCTAGATGCACAATTCAAGCACTCCCTTACTACTGTTTTCCTATATATAATCATATGCTGTTCATTATCTCTATGCACTGTGCATTGTTTGAAATCAACACCATGTTCTCCAAACCAAAGCTCTTCAGGCCCATGATGGTGTCTAGCAATTGTGGCATTACCTTAGAGGATGGTTGAAAAGCAATTCAGTGCCTCCCGTTTCTTGAACAGAGACTTGCATAATCAACCAAGTAGAAAGAAATGTTGAGATGCATTTAACCTCATTAGTTTCAGTAGGACTGACTCTCTCCAATCCATCAGAGTTGAGCTACATTAGTGAAACTCAACTATTTCCAAATCTCATTTACATAATGGATGAGATGTGAAATGAGCCCCATGCAAGGGGAGCCGCCCGGAGGCACTAAAGTTTATCACAATATATAAGAGTTCTTTTCCATCATTGCATTAAATTTCCACTAACAAGATAACAAATTAATTGTCTGTGATACTGTACTAGCCCAAAGTCTATTGAGTGGAGAGTATCAGTGAGGAAGACAGCTAGTGTTTCAGGGTCTCTGTGTGGAGGAATGCCCAGAGGTGTGTGAAAATGCTACTTTAACTGTCATCTACCACTTTAAGAAATCCCCGCCACCTCTGTAATCTGATGGTGGACTTTGGCTTTATTAGTGAGGTAAGCGAGGAAGAGTAAATCAGCGGTATCAGACAAGCCTCAGGACATCTAGAAATTGATCATTCTGCCGAAATAAGCACTCCGTGTTTATTAGCTGGGAGTTCATCACTATCACTTCTCCTCATCCAATTCCTAAGAGATTTCAAAGCCATCATCATGGTATTAGCTCGTCTGACTGAACTACTAGAGATAAAGATTAGGAGATCTATCTAATGATGGGTCTGAGTTTCTGTGATTTTCTTTTCTTTTTATTGCAAAGGAGAAAACATTTCTAGCACACACTCTGTGTCTATATGTGTGTGCTTGGGCACAATCACACCTTGTTTGCTTCTGTGGGGTGAGTTCAAATAGTGGTACAAAGTCAGCGGTTTGAAAAAAGGACAAAGCAGCTTCCCTAGCCATAAAGAATTGATTACTTAATAGAGGGAGGGGGACTAAATTCATTTCCTGAGCTGACATAGTGTGTCTATCCAGTAGCAAGAGAAAACTAACACATAAATAAAATCACATCAGTCAGTAGGTGATGTGGGGAAGTACCAGTGGGTAATATATCATGGGAACGATTAATTAGATTCCACAAAACTGCATTTGTAATCCCAACCTCCCTACATAGCCAAACTCCTACCAATAGATCCGTGAACCCTGAGTGTCTATTGGACTCATCCTGACAAACCAGTAAATATGCATTTATCTATTTATACATTTATTTATAGACACACATGCACTCAGGCTCCTGATATCAAGCTCTTTTCTCAATGTGGCTTCTAAATAAGCAGTAATCAAAATGCAAATAAGGTGACCCAGTTAGCATCAAGATCTGTATTACCATGCAGATGTGCTCTGTGACTATGTGCTGTAAAGGTAAAAAAAAAAAAGGAGGGGGAGACTTCAAGATGCTTTTATTAACTAGTTCTGACTGCTGAGCCCTTCACCTTCAGAAGAATCTAGAGAAGATTCTCAGGGCCAGTGGTCTTTTAAAGGTCGATGAATCGCTGTTATGTTGACTTGTCAATTTTTAGTTGCCCTGTGAATGTAGAATTACAAGTATCTGCCAATAAAGTGAGCAGACTCCTCTGCAATGTCTCTGAATATCACATATATCTAACAGATCAGCCTAAGATAATCCAAGAAGAAAGCTAGACTCAACAGTTATCGCCTTGCCATCCTGTGTGACACTAGCTAGGCAAAACCAATGACAGTTCCATTCTGAGACATACTTGTCTAGATTAGTTTCTCTCCAATTCTCAACTGTCTTTATTTTAACTGGGCTGAAGCGCCATTGTGTTCATCTGTTTGTGAAAACTGTAACCTCTTTATATGCGTTGAAGAAGCAAAGCTACCTGATTGCTAAGGACTGAACAAGAGCACACTTGGTGCATTGTGCTGCTAAATTGGTTTTAATTACATATAAGCTTTCTTTCTTCCCTTGTTAATACCCTTTGAAAACTCCTTTGTTAGATCTTTCAGAAAACAGGTACCACTCTATTGTCTCTATATTTTTGAAAGCATGCTAGCTAGCAGTTACATGAACATTCAGTTAGATTCTTCTTACTCTTTGTCCTTTTAATGCCTTGCGCTCATGCATGTGCATGCACTTGTAGCTGAAACAGAGACACACAGAGACAGAGAAATTCAGAGACAGCTGATATATGAGATGTGAAAGATTAAAATCTCTATTTCTGGATGTTTTCTCATTTGTGATTTGTTTCCATTCTAGGTGATATCACTAGGGTCATCTGGAAGACATCTTCCATTTAGCATGATTTTTTAACCAAAGAATCAAGGAAGACTTATTTCCTTATCATTAGAATTTATTGCTTAGAGTAAAAAACTCCTTAATATAAATGCTGTGAAGATCTAGTAGCCAAAATGGTATCTTATTGGTCCATTTATATGTTTCTTAATTAACAAGTTGGCACTAACACGATTTTGGGGTGAATCTTGAAAACTTATAACTGGAGCAGATGAATATGAATCTTTTTTATCTGTGGGAAACTAGCTGCTGCCCAGTGGGAGTTCCAGTCTTGTTCAAGTTCATTTGGCAAAGATAGGCCAAAGTCTGTAATAACTGAGTGTCCCGGATCTCAAGTCTCTTAACTTTCAGACCAACAAATTTTTTTAATCACTGATACAATTTATTAACTCAGAGTTTTCATTGAACAGTCTTTTTCAGTCTATATGAGGAAGATATATATAAAAAAAAAAGAATATAAAGTCTCTTTCTTGGGAATTAAAACCTTTGTGTAGGGGACATGTGTAACTTGGAAGTATAAAATGGGTTTGAAATGAGATAATGTCTGCTTATATAAAAAATGCTAGAACTAATAATAGTTAATACAATTGAAGTGCTTTTATATATGTTCTCATATTCTACGGCTACTGTAGCAACTTTATTTTTGATTGCTTAGGTGACTTTAAATGACACAAATGTATTATCTTATAGTATTAGAGGTCAGAAGTCTAAAAAATAGTTTATTGTGCTAAAATCCAAGGATTATCTAGACTGTGCTCCTTTCTGGAAACTAGGATATAATCCATTTCTTTAACTTTCTTTTGACCACCTCTTATCCCTTAATTTTTAATGTCTCCTACTCCATGCCCAAAAAATGCAGCAAAGCATATCTCTGTAGCTTCCTATGGTTGTGTGTCTTTCTCCAACTCATCTTCCTCCTACTTTTCTGGACCTATTAATTTCATTTGGCTATTTTGACCAGCATCTAAGATAGTCTTTCTGTGTTCAATTAGATGTTTAGCATTATTCTTTTTGCAATCTTAATTTTTATTTGTCTCATTGCACGGCATATTTATGAATCCTAGTAGTTAGGATATAGACATGCTTGGTAGGATTAGAGGGGAGCTGGAGTTGCTTTCTCCCTATTATAATATAAAATTATTTTATTTCTCTTTGCAACCTTATTGACAGATAAAGAAACTGAGGCACAAAGAGTTGATATTAAGTGCCCAAAGTACCAAGGAAATAAAGCAAGGAATCTTACTCCAGAAAAATGAATTCTTCACTGCCTTTTTCTATCAGAATAAAAAGAGCTTTGAAATAAGAAAGATGTCTGCATTACAGTAGTCAGTGTAACTTTTCCAAAAGTCAGGAGCTTAGAATGATAAGGATGTATTCTGTTTGTTCATTTAATGTTTTTGAGTATCTAGTATCTATCACACAAGTGGTGGGGATCAAATGAAAGTGAGCCATACCTCTTGACCCCTAGAAGTTTGCAGTCGCCCACAAGAATTGACAGAGAAGTGAACAAAAGAAATGTACTCATGTTAAGTATGATCAGAGAATACTATCAAGTTAAGTATGATCAGAGAAATCTGCCCAAGAGGATAAGAAAATAAAAGAGAGGGAAATGCTCTTCTACCTGACAATGAGATGTAAGTTTAATTCTTTTCAAACTTGCATTTTAAAACTTGTCTTCAAGTATGTCTTTTTTACAATCATTGCAAACACTCTTGTGCAATAAGCCTTGTTCCTACTTTTGCTGTTGTCATTTCCCAGTGCTGGCAGGTTTTCCTTCCACTTTTAGATATTGAATTCTATCCATCTCTCAAGATTGTGGTTTTTCACTATTTCTTTTTTCTGTGTGGTTGGTTTGGCCTCCATTCAGAGATGGTTCATAATCCTAGTATCTAAGAATGCCTGGAGGGTATAGGTTCTTAATGAATATCAAATTAATAAATGGATGCACATAGGACCACCTCAGATCCATTGAGATCTCATTTGCCTTCTAATTTATGGAGGACTCATTTGGCTTCTTCTCTTGTTTGGTTTATCAGATTTTTTAAGTGCTCTGTTTTTTCCCACTTTTCACTTCAAGGCCTTCTTTGCAAACGCAGACATCACATCTTCCTAGTTTACTATTTAACACTCAAATAATTGTTGGTTCCAAAATTATTGAGTCTTTGCTCTTCATCTTGTCCTTGCCTAAATTTTATCTTTGGAGCATAAAACTCACTTCAAACAAAATACATGTTGGAGAGCCACCAAATATGATTGAACAGGCCATTTACAGTCGATGAGCACCTGGGTCCTATGCAGAATGGAGCTAAAATTTTACATGCCCTCCCTTTCTCCAAACCATGAGCAACAGAGATCCTTAAATGTACAATAAGTCATGTTTTATTTGATTCTTTACAATGTTACTCTCTCATTGCTAAGATCTGGGTCTTTGAGGCTCCATACACCTAGCCTAGATATTTTTTCTGAACTTCAACCAATGGCACTATTTGTGTAGAAAAGACATAGTTTTGATTATAAAAAATCACTTCGAGTTATTTCCATGCTGTTATATAAAATAATAGTTATCTTTATGTCATACATAGGTTATTAGAATGTCATTGTGTTAATAGCCAACTGTTTGCACCAATGTCATGTCCCTAGTATCATAGATGCTCAATATATATTGACTGAACTCATGAATAAGATGATGCAACAAAAAATAACATTATATTGATCTTGGTGCAGAAAAACATTTTCTGAGATCTGAGTATCTTTTGCTTGAATCCAATTTTGTAACATAAAGCTCCGTTGCTGCTCTGAGTGAAGTTCAGTTGAAATGATAAAAAGAGAGAGAGAGAGAAAGAGAGAGAGAGCAATGGAAGAATCCAGAAAACTAATACATAGGAAGAGGAATCATTATCAAGTTTCAGGAAGAATGTCTTAGGAAAAGACTTATTTATTTGTTTATCCCATATTCAGGAAAGGAAAGATCAGATTGAGTCCAGAGGCATGGATCTCAGCAATTTTTTTTCCTTAAGTGATATGAGACTTTGGGTAAATGCCTGGTCCTCGTTGCTTCTGTCTCTGTAAATTTAGAATTTTTATCTTTTTTCTCTTAACATAGCTACACTAAAGGGAACAAGTGGTATAATGCATTTAAAATCCATTATAAGATCTAAAAGCATTTACTGGACTTGAAAGAGAGTGCAGCATATAAGGTGCCTGCAGCTGACCAGGATTCTATCCCTCTCTCCACACAGGGTCTCTCTAGCCCTGCCATGAGTAAGCCCTGAGCCAGATATCACTTTAATGCAAAACAAAACAATACAAAAAGTATGAATGATCAATACTAGTCCTTCTAACCCATGCAAAAACTAGCCTTTGAAACTATAAAGGGGCTCAGGGTGATGACTGAAGGAACTATCCATCCCTCTATGCCAGCATTAGCTTTGTCACCAAGAAACATCTGAATCTAAAAAATTGTATTTAAAAAATGGAAGGACCAGAGATAGTAGGGCTAGCCTGGCACATAGCTGTCTCAGATCCCATCCCTAACACAGCATATGGTTCCTTAAACTCTGCCAGGAAGGTCCCTGAGCTCAAAGCCAGTAATAAATCCTGAGCACCACCAGGGGTAACCCAAGAAAACAAACAAAAAGTATTTGAGCAATTCAGCATGTTTATATTATTCTTAGACTACTTTTCCATATACCATGTTTCTTACAAAGGATGTTACAAGACACACCTATATGATCCCTGTGATAATTCCCCTTTATTTTAAAGAACCTAACCAGGAGGAAGGATCTAGTTATTACAGCTTATCAGATGTGCAATCTTACATAAAATTATCTGGCCTCTTTCAGACTTTTTATCCTATAAAGTCAACCTACAAAGAATTTTTGGTTAATGACTTGGTTGGTTGGTTTTCCCCAGAGAGAAAATGAGATAAAGTAGATAAACTAGCTTTATAAACCTAGAGCAACATACAAATCATTCTAAGGTGAAGCTGGATTTTATTATCCAAGGTCAAGGAGCTCATTAAAGGGATCCTGGGAAAGTCAGCACCATGGACCCTGCTTTTTTTCTCCCTGGCCCCTATGACCTTGAGCAACCTGGGGAAGAGGTAATTGAACGGTAGCTACTACTTTGGAAGAAGCAAAATCAAAATATCGAAACTATTGACTCACCCTTCAGGCAGTAAACAGTGCTTTGGTCTCTGACCTTTTCGCATCCTGGGGCAGTCAATAGCCTCACTGCTTGCTGCGATGCCTGCCACTGATTCTGATTTGGGAGTACTTTAACCTTGAACTGAGCTCTAAGTAACCAAGGCAACAGGAAGTTAGCTTCTGAATCGGAGGAGTAGAAATCCATAAATCAAGTCCCTAATGTAAACACGGTGTTCAGGTAGAGGTTCTAGGGGATAAGTAGTCTATGAGAAATTACCTTTGAAAATGAGTGACTGTCCCTTGATAGGGTACAGCACAGTTTCAAAGACTTTTTTTAAATTATCAATAGAGACCAACAGGTACAATGTTTCATATAGGTTTAAATTTTATTTTTATTTCATCTGTCTTATAATTATAAACACATGTTGAATTCACAAAGTAACTAGAGTTGTTACTTCCTTTTTCAAAATGCTGACCTCCAAATACATGTGCCTCAGTACAGTTATTCCACTTGATATCAGTGGATGCACTGAACATCAATGAAAGGCACTCTTTATACATGCTGCCTACTGAATTTTAAGATTTTGGTCTTTTGCTTCCAAGGAAAAGATATCTTCACCTTTACCCCCAATGTGAGCCATGTTCCATTTCAATGGCCCAATCAAGACAACACTCAGTCTATAACTGACCTTCAAACCTCCTTCCCAAATCTTCCCATGAAAAAAGCCAGGGTCATGCTGGAAAGAACTTTCCAAATATCCCATGATTTTGCTCTTACCAGCATTTCTAAGCTGTTTCATATTCATCTGATCATTTGATTGCCACTCCATGATGTCTCACTGCCACAAGGAAAGGGGGAAAAGACTTTTTCTTCTCAGCCTTTCTAGTGCTCCCTCCCTGCCACAGTTCCTGGGATCCCAGCTTTGAAACAGATTTTGTAATGACAAATTTTGCTAGATTCTTGCTCATGTGAGTGTGTGTGTGTTTGTCTGAAATTGTTTTCATTATCTTATCAAAACTATAAAATGTCTGAGAAAAACAAACATCAGAGTTTTCTCTCTTTTCTATCAACTATTTTTCAAAGTCATTGGATACTATCCTAGCCAACAGTACCATAACCTAGAAAATCCTAAAACATACAGGGTTTGTAAGAGTGCTCAATAGTGACAATCTGAATGATAGGGTGTTTTAAGTGTCATTTTATTACTTTTAATGTAATCTGTAACATAAACACTTGAGTAGCAAAGTATGCCCAATAGAGGTATGTTTGGATCAACTTTAATGAAATGATGTGACTGAGACTAATTTGGATTGTAAACATTTGCGTGAAAATGGGTACAACTCAAATGACTTGAAATCAATTTGTTCCCCAGTGAGAGTTAAATAGTCACCTGCTAATCCTGTTTATGGCTCCTTCCCTGAGCATAAGATTGGAGCATAATTCCACCAAAGAATTACCTGTCCAATCTATGTTCGTAGGTATAAAGATGACCTGCCTCTGAGTGTTACCAAAGGAGCTGTTATCTAGCAGAACTCTGAAAACTAGAACTCCAAAGATGTGCTCTAGAAAGGATACTGTATTCTGTGGTTGGAAACAGTCATAGTGATACAAACACCAAAGTGGGAAATTTTCATCAACTCACTCCTGCTTTCCCCACTTCAGATTTGCTTGCGTCTATTAGCTTAGGCACATAAATCTATCCTAGGCCCATGAGCTGGTAGATTTCTTGATTTTTCTAGAATTTCTATTCTCAGTATAGGAGACATTTAAATACGTATTGCAGTTTAAAAAAACATCAACTGTTCTGGCTGGAGCAATAGCACAGTGGTAGGGTATTTGCTTTGCACACAGCTGACCCAGGACAGACCTGTGTTCGATCCCCGCCATCCCATATTGTCCCCCAATCCTGAGCACATAGCCAGGAGTAACCCCTGAGCATCACTAGGTGTGCCCTCCACCCCCAAAAAAGCACATCAAGAGTAGAGGCCGTGGAGATAATCTACCTGTTAAGGCATTTGCTTTCCACACAACTCACCCTCTTTCAATTACTGGCACATACGCTGATTTCCAAATAGGGTCCACAGCACAGAGCCAGGAGTAGTTCCATATAACACCTACCAGGTATGACACCAAAACCTAAGAAAAATGTATAAACAATAAAGGAGAGTAGGTAATAAATAAGAGTGAAAACTCCCTTTTTCTTAACCAACTTCCTTTGTTGTCCATCCTGAAAAAAAATCACTATTAAGTGTTCAGGAGTTTATTTTTACAGAAGATTATGTATGCACTTTGTCTATATTATTAGGTACTTAGACTATGCTAGAATACCTGGCATATTTAAAAACATCCACACATGTTTGCCTCATTTCTGAATTTCTTAATGGTTTGTGCTTTCAGTATTTCTGTCATTAAATCTGATGTTTATCTCTACAATCAAAATGCTATGAAATATATAATCCAAAAAGATGTCAGTGGTATACTATTCATAGCATCTGTGAGTAGCAGGGGTTTCTGTGGCTGAGAAAGAGAGGAGAATTACTTGTTTAGCTGCCATTTCCAGCTGTAATGTGAAGATCTGTCTATCTTCTTTATGAAACGTGCTGTTGGCAGATTCAGGCTGTGAACAGGTCCTAGAAGACAGTCAGGGGGTCAGGTATCTGGCTACTTGGCAGCATTCACATCTGATATTAAGATCTTATAGATTTGGTTAGTTATCTTTATGACTTGGAAATGTGAAGAAACTCTGACTAGGTACCATTTTTATGGATTCAGGCACTGCTAACTTCTAGACTTTTACTTAATACATTAGAAAAACACTGTTTGGGGGACCCGAGAGATAGCAAGGAGGTAAGGCATTTGCCTTTCATGCAGAAGGTCATCAGTTTGAGTCCCGGCATCCCATATGGTCCCCCGAGCCTGCCAGGAGCGATTTCTGAGCATAGAGCTAGGAGTAACCCCAGAGCAATGCTGGGTGTGACCGAAAAACCAAAAAAAAGAAAAAGAATAAAAGAGGAAGGAAGGAAGGAAAAAGGAAGGAAGGAAGGAAGGAAGGAAGGAAGGAAGAAAGAAAGAAAGAAAGAAAGAAAGAAAGAAAGAAAGAAAGAAAGAAAGAAAGAGAGAGAGAGAGAGAGAGAGAGAGAGAGAAAGAAAGAAAGAAAGAAAGAAAGAAAGAAAGAAAGAAAGAAAGAAAGAAAGAAAGAGAAAGAAAGAAAGAAAGAAAGAAAGAAAGAAAGAAAGAAAGAAAGAAAGAAAGAAAGAAAGAAAGAAAGAAAGAAAGAAAGAAAGAAAGAAAAAGAAAAAGAAAAACAATGTTTACAGCTGGATATGTAGAGGATGACCCCCAATTCTGGATTCTGTGTGGGAAGATAACTGGATTGTTGTTTACTGGGTTTCCTGGAGTGAGAAAACAAAAGATTATGCTGATTCTAGTCATTATAAGAATAATAATCCTGCGCAGTAGGGAGAGCACAGTGGGTAGGGCATTTGCCTTGCACATAGCCGACCCAGGTTCAATACCCAGCATCTCATATGTTCCCCAAGCCTGCCAGGAGTGATTCCTCAGTACAGAGCCAGGAGCAATCTTTGAGTGCCATCGGGTATGTCTCCCCCAAAGATAAAAAAAAATAATAATAATCCTAATAAACTCTTTTAGGGGATGGACTCTACACCGGACACTGTTTTAAGCCTTTTACATGGATTCATTCATGCAAATCCCAAAATGCTTTAAGATAATCTTGATCCATCTCATTTGTAGTTTAGAAAGCTTAAAGATGAGAGAGGTTGACAAACCTGTTTATGATCACAAAGATGGAAAGCAAAGAACCCTGTATTCAAGCTCAGACAACTATCTTCCTGCTCGTATAATATTTTCTACCATAAATTTGCAGATTCTCCAGAATCCACTCAGACATTTCAGCATCATAAGAACATGATGTCTTGGGCTGGAACAGTAGCGCAGCAGGAGGGCATTTGCAATTGACCCAGGAAGGACCTCGGTTCGACCCTCAGTGTCCCATATGGTCCCCAAAGACAGGAGTGATTTCCAAGTGCATAGCCAGGAGTAACCCTGGAGTGTCACCGGGTGTGACCCAAAAACAGAAAGAAAAATAAAAATATATGTTGTCTTGAGCTAATTATGACCACTTGCTCCTATTAGCCATATTAGCTAATGACTACTGTAATGCATCAGTCTCCATGAGGTGTCTTCTAAGTTCAGCAGGCTGGTCTTGCCTGAGTCTTCTGTATTTCTTCATCTGTTATCCAGTGGATTACTTCAACTCTGGAAAAGCTTTTCCTGGCTCTGCTGCTAACATGAGTTTTAAAGCTTTTTCTCATACTAATCCCTTTTTCTTATATCTCCCTATGCAAATCTGCTGTCTTGGGACGTAGCTGTTCCCTCGTATTTGGTCTTGTTTCTGCTGTAGGAGCTGAGAAATTTCCCTAGAATCAAAGTCACTTCTTCACATGCCACTACACATAGCATGTACCCTGTGAAACAGGCTTTTTGATGCCTGGAGCAGAGGTAACTGGTACATACCTGTGTGCCTAGGCCTGTGTCAAGCCCACTTCTAGATATGTTTGTACCCCTAACCTCAGCCCAAAGTCACCAACTGTCATGCTACTGATCTATATTTTCTTTTAAACAATTCTAAAATTAGTATTGTTGTGCAAGAAGGTCAACTCATTTGATGATTTATTAGGATCACATTCACTTTCAGACTTCCTATTGTCTTCTTTACTAAAATACCTTCAACCTTTGGGGTTCTTGTTTTTTTTTTTTTTTAGGACTGTCAAGTCCCCACTTAAAAGTGGACCAGACGGTGTCGCATAGTAAGAGTGAAGGCTCATCATCCACCATGATGACCAGGAAGAAGCCAGCCGCAGTAGACAGTGTTGCTCTTCCACCAACCCCAGTGTTATCCCTACTTGCTGCTTCTGCAGCAGCACCAGATGCAGGTGAGCACTTTTCATATGCTTTGGGTTTGATCCAGTGAAGGTGAATGCAGAGAAGGCCACTGAAAATATGCTATTGGATACAGGTATGTATCCTCCCAGAGAATTTTCAAGTATAGGAACTAGTATTTCTGCACTGAATTTTCCAAATGAAAACAAGTCTGAGAATGAAAAGAAAGATTCTCAGAATCTGGAGGCCAGGAACACTAAAGAATCTTCCTAGTTTATTCTAATACTAGTCCAATAATTACCACTAACTGATGATAGCATTCTTTACTCCTTATCAAACCTAAGTAATTACTAATTTCCATGTCTAAGACCCGCTATATATGTTCTCATGCACTTCAGAGAACAATGTTATGTAGCAAATATTGCTTCCCCTTTTTTGTTTGTTTGTTTGTTTGTTTTGGAGTCACACCCAGTGACTGTGATGCACAGGTGTTACCCCTGGCTATATGCTCAGAAATCGCTCCTGACTTGGTGGGCCATTTGGAACGCTGGGGATCAAATGGAGGTCCGTCCTGGATCAGCCACGTGCAAGGTCTTACCACTGCGCTATCGCTTCGGCCCTTCCTTTTTTTTTTTTTTAAAGAACGTTATTTATTGATTGGTTTGGGGGCCAAACCCAGTAGCACTCAGGGGTCACTCCTGGCTTTCTCTGCTCTCCGAAATCGCCCCGGCAGACTGGGGGACCGCATGAGATGATGGGAATCGAATCGAGTCCCTCCCTGCGTGACCACAAGCAAAGAAAATGCCCCATCGTTGTGCTATCTCTTCACCTGTCTTTCTTGTTTCAGAAGAGGAAGCCAAGAATAAGAAACATGAACAGGATTTCCTGCCAAAAACCTATGAACAGTAGTTCTCCAAGATTCCAATTCAGATCCCAAAACCCATTTTCAGGCACCGAATTTCATCTCTGGCTCTGTGAGACAGTAATCACTGACTTTCCTTTACATTGATTCATCCTATGTCATAATTTCATGAATTTTTCATTATATTCCAGACTCTCTCTGTCATCTGTTATAATATAAACTCTTAATTGAGATATCACTAAAGCTCTCTGCAGATTGGCCCCTCAACTCCGGCCTTCCTTTACACTGCCTAATCTTCCAGAGGTGCCCTTGGCCAGGTTTATCTCTGCAGCAAGGAAGGCCAACCCTAGTCTTGACTTACCTTTCTTTTCGAACAGACTTCCTCAATTCTTCTTTATATCCCACACATATTTAAGGGCCCCAGCCAAAGTTCTTCCAAGTACCCATAACTCCCACTGTCTCTAATATGCATTTGCCTCCTTCTCATGCACTGCACTGATATAGTTTTTAGAGGTCAGGTATGTAGTGCCAGTGGTAATGTCCATGCCTTGCATGTGTAGGGTTCTAACATTGATCCGTGGTGCCTTGTAAATCCCTCTTCAACACTGTTAGGTGCGACTTTCTTGCACCTTAAGCACTACAAGATGTGACCCTGTGACAACAAAGAAGAAAACAGTTGGGTCAAAGTGATAGTACAGTGAGTAGGGAGTTTGTCTTGTGTACAACCAATCCAGGTTCAATCCCCAGCAATGGTTCCACAAGAATTACCAGGATTAAATCCTGAGTGTAGAGCCAGGAGTAAGCTTCAAGCACCTCTGGGTGTAGCCCAGGAACCCCCACCCCCCAAAAAAAGGAAACTGAATGTCTTCTATTTGACTGCTTCTTTCATTTAACAGAATTGTCATATATCACAGGTAGAATTCATAATTCAGACTCTTGCTATCTCCATGCCACACAGAAGAATGGCACATTTCCATAAGCATTTGTTGAATCATTGCATTGGTAAATGTCAAGCATATCTCAGTACTTAGCGATGCCTATTATCATTAGAAACCCATGATGAGACCCACTGTTGACATTCATTCACTCCAGACTTCTCTTCCAGTTCAGCAGGTTGCTTTTAGCAAAGAATTCAACTTGTTTCACACTGACCTCCTGTATGGAAATCATGATGATCAGAAAAGGAGTCCAGGTGAAATCATGGAGAAAATATTTGGAATGGCACTTCCCCAATTGAGTTCCACAAAAATATTAGTAGGTAGTTTGTGGCAATAGTTATGAGTTTGATAGTTAACTGAGTGAAGGAATTGCTTCATGACCTCTTCCTCCTGCAGCTTTGACAAAAGTGCACTGGGAGGTTTCAGGAGGGAGAGACACTGGGTCTCACAATCTTAATCTGATCAGAAAATCACTTTCAGGAAATCGCTTTTTAACATCACTTGGAAAAGGTGTTCTTCCCAGCTGCTTGAAAAAAATCTTGCTCTGAAAACAATGATCATGAATTTTCCCATCTTTCCCCTGCTAGGTGTGTAAGAAAATGTGTGGAGTGGGAATTCCTGCTAAGTAAGAATGCTGGCAATGAGTAGGGCAATAAATCAGGGAAGGGAAGGCCCCAGGGACATGTAAAGTTCTGGAGACTTGAGGTACCTGAAGCAGCTCTTACAGAGGCCATCTAGGAAGAGGGAGCAGTCTGGGGCTGATCATACCTGGATCTCTGGGAAGTTGTCGCTTGACTAAAATGAAAGATTCGGTCCGTGGTCTATGTTCCCTACCCAGATAATTACTTATTGATCTTGTCCATTATGCACTGGAGATTTCCCATTATGGATTTAGAAATTAGCCTGTGTATTTCTGCCTTTACTTGCCAAGCAGATATTTCCCAGGGGTAAAAGACAGGTGGCCCCGTTTTCTTCCCCTGAACTCTTTCCATTCAGTGTGAGAGAGTACACATTCTTGGGCTCTAGTGACTCCTCTTGATTGCGTTTGTTAATTTATAAGTATGCCAAATGGGTGTAGAAAAAGGTGGGTATTAAACTTTTAAAACTGCTTCTCTAGTCATCAGAGCTGAGAACAAACTCTCTTGTTTCAGGATGAAGGGATGGAACTATTTATTTTTGGCAGTTCTAAAATGACATACTCATGAGAATTTTGCAGATTTCATCCATTTCCAGGTTTCAGGCTGCTGAGCACAACTTTTTGGAGAAAAACAGACCAAGATTTAGCCCAGGTGCTAGAGAACAGACCTCCCTTAAATTATGATTCCCACAAACCTGAGAAGTTAGGGTCTCAAGAGCTGGGCTCGTGTCCAACACCCAGTTCCCAAGAGTCAGAAATTTGTCTGAGGTCATGCAATTGGATTGGAACCCCAATTTCTTGATTTACTGTCGGGCTTCCAGAGGAGTCACCCGTCTGTCCTAGACTCAGCATTAGCAAAGACATTTTCTTCTCCTTAACTAGGGACTCATGCTTCTTTTAGAAAACAGTTAAGTGAAATTCACAGTGTGATACTTTAACCAAAGTCAAGCCCAGTCATCATTAATATTGTTGAGGTTTGATTTAACTCCACTGAATTCTTGTGCATTAGACATACATGCTTCTTTCCTTTTAAAATAACTTTATTTAAGCACCATGATTACAAACATGTTTGTAGTTGGGTTTCAGTCATAAAAAGAACACCCTCCTTTCAACAGTGCAATCTTCCCACTACCAATACCCCCCATTTCCATCCTCCCCATCTCCTGACTATATTCGAAACAGGCATTATATTTCTCTCTCTCACTACCATTGTCATGATAGGTGTCAGTGTACTTATTTCTCTAATTGAACTCACCACTCTTATTAGACAACTTGCTTAATTTTTACTTTCTTTGGAATCCTTTTCTTTATCTTTTTCCCCATTTTCCCCCTTTCTTCATCTTTTACTATCAGCCAGTTAATTTAGAATGACTTCCCGCTATAGACAGAAATTGACTTATATGTCAATAGGTCATTATTTCCACAGAATATGTTTAAAGACCTTCCCTCCAACAATGCCAGGAAAACAGAAATGGGAAAGAAGAGTAAAATAACTAGGCTTATAAAACACTGTCATTTGAGAAATTCTTTAAAGCTTAAGAAAAATGCAACTGGAATAATTTAATTACTTAGAATTAATTTGATTAATTAGAAAAATACTCAAATTGTAGATTCCTTTCAATTAAAAATAATACATGCTTAAGTACCTGGCATAGTTCCTGACAGATAGCAGCTTCTCAGTAAATAATCCCTAAGTAAATTAAATACCAGCAAGGCAATAACTGTATGTTTATATGGAGAATATATGATGAAAACTTCTGAGAATAATATATTCCATTTGGGTACCACTTAGCAGCCAATTGGAAAATATTGGACTGTTTTAGGCTGTTTGCAAATGCTTATTAAATAATGTATCTGATTTAGTCCTTATACTTTTTCACCAGTGATCTTTGGTAAAAGAAAAACAAAGAAACGTGTTCCACCTAATTTTATAAGCTTTACAATGTGGAAGTAATGGATATGGTTCAAAGCTTTAAAAATTTGTCTTTTCTGGCTTGTTTGTATCTGTAATTGTGTTTGTGAATAGTTATATTTGCTTAAAGCAATGCTTTAGCCTTTGTGAGTCTGGGAGATATGCTGATTATGAATTTATTGATTTGGTGACCAAGGCAGAGAAGGAGCTGCAGGGAGGGGGTTGGCAGTCACACTGGAAATAAGTGTGTGCTTCTAGTGGGAGGGGAATGGCAGTGGCTGCTACAGCAACTCACCCAGCTCAGCCTGCTTGATCAAAATGCTCAATAGCTATTGATCAGCTGTAGTCCCTTGACACAGCAGAGGAGGTCAATGCAAGGGAACACTGCATGGTTATTCTAAGTAATTAGAGCTAATGCAGTAAAAACTTCAATAAACTTTGGTCAAAATGAGGTGTAATTTGAAATAACTTCTACTGTACCGGTCCAATGATGATTTAATAACCATATCAAATAATCCATACTTGAATAAGGAGACTAATTTTTCTGATCGTCTGTATATTGAACTAACTTCTCAAGGAGCTCACACATGTAGAGGATTTGTACTTTTGCTATTAAAACATATCAAGAGGAAGCTGTCTTATAAAATAGATTGCCAATATTTAAAATTTCAAGATGACAAAATCCTCATGGATTTGCACCTATAGTAGAACTGATGGAAAAATGGAAGTATATTTTTCTTGTGCACTCTCTCTCCCCCACTTCCATGCACACATACATACACTATTCAACTATTTCAACTCCTGAAGATACCACCTTATTAAAGATAAGAGAGAAAAGCAGAGGGAAGCACAGCTCTGATATGTATTTGTATCTGTTTTATATTAAGACTAATACATTATTATCTCAAACTGCCTTGTACAAAACCACCAAAGCCATGAGTAAAGTGAAAACAGTCAAATGGATTTAGTCTTAATTTTGAGACATTTCATTTCAGAAGGCAAAGATTATTGTTAGATAAACTATTTTTATAAAACTAAACTATCAGCCCAATAAGAACTGATATTGGCAAGTAAGATGCAAAATCTGAAGCTTGAAATTTTCATTATCTTTACAAATAAGAGATGGATTTAATTTAAAAGGAATCAGGATGAGATCCAATGTTTTAGTAACCAGAATAAGAAGGTCATGCAACTTACTTGTAAATCCTAAATTCTGGGATTTTTCTCTTAATCCACTATCATTTTTCTTGAGGAGCCTACCCAGATGCAAAAATCAATGAAGAGGAATTCAAGATTTGTTGAAATCATTAATTTTACTTGTATTTTGTCCTATATGGAATCATTAATGGAATCAGTTAAAGGTCAATTCAACCAAGAGTTTCATCTTTCAAAGATCTGAAATCAGGCAAATAAATGTGCATGTTCATAGGAGTAACAGTAAAATTGCAGAAAACAAAAGTAGTCACTTAAACAGCATAAAATCATCCTCCACCCCCCAAAAATGTAGATTAAACAAACCATCCTTAAAAACAAGTCACTCAGGTTTTCTAAGTTCTTGAGTCTACCTAATCAATAAATACATGTTGCAGCCACTCAGAAGGGTTCTGCTTTTGGAAAATACTAAATATATATTCCCCTCAATGGTAGGCAAGGAAGAGATTGTACAGTTGTAAGCTCCTATACTTCCCTAAGGACTTTATCACATTGGGTGATAAAAGGTACATACCAAAGAGTGCGAGGGGATTTTTGACACTATTCAGCAACAGTCAGTGCTTTTGACATCAATAAAATGAGAGGAAACCTACTACCTAGTATTGAGAATTTTGATGAAAAGTAGTAAGATAGTTATAGCAGTCCCTTCTCTACCCTAATTGCACTACTCCACTATTTGTGGTAAATTTCCTACAAAAAATAGAGGGCTAAAAGGGAATAAAGAGATATGCAGGATGTATTCCCCTGCATTAATAGTATTGCAAACCACAGTGTCAAAGGGAATAAAGAAGTGAGAGAAATAAAATGTCTACCAAGAGGTAGGAGGAGGGTGGGGGATGGAAACTGGGGACATTGGTGGTGGGAAGATGCACTGGTGAAGGATGGTGTACAATGACTGAAACTCAATCATGAACAATTTTGTAACCAAAGTGCTTAAATAATTATTATTAAATAGAGTACCTAAATTATAATACATAATAAATATCCATCTCAAATCTATCTGGCATGTATGTATCATGCAATCACTATGCATGAAAATAAATAAATTATACTCGTCCTTTAAAAAAAAGAGAAGTATAAAAAAATAAATAAATTCTACTTGCTCTTAAAAAACAGTAAATTAGTGAGATAATCCTTTCAACAATCTTAACAGAACACTTGGGACCTAGGAAGAGTTAAGCATGTTGCAAAGGTATTTGTGATACAGTATCCAAAATCTATCCCTTCATCAGTCTAACACCAATCGCCAATGTCTGCAGTTTTCCTCCTGCCTAACCACTCACTGCCTGTCTCTATGGCAGATAGAGTTCTTTTCTCTCTCCCTACCTTTTCCTCTCTCTTTTCTTCTTTTAAAAAAACACTGTGGTTTGCACCCAGATCTTGTCCAGAGTGATCATTGTGGTTCCTTCTTTGCCCTAACTATACTCCTCTGTTCTTTGTTTGTAGCAAGCTTTCTACCATGGACCAGTCTTCCTAGCCCTTACCTCTATTGTCTTTGGGTATCATTATCCTTATATATATATATATATATATATATATATATATATTTATATATAAATATATATTACATATATTTCACAAATGAATGTGATCATTCTATACCTATTCCTTTCCCTCTGACTCATTTCACTCAACATAATACTCTCTATATCCATTAATGTGTAAGCAAATTTTATGACTTTTTCTTTAACAGTTTGTGGCATTCCATAATGTAGATGAACCACTGGTTGTTTTATCTGTTCATGGACATTTCAGCTGTTTTCAGATAGCAATGGGCACTCATGGCTTTTTCTATTTCTATTGTTATTGCTTTGATTAATTATTAGCCCTCAAATGCTCTTACCTCCCCATTCATGTTATTTTAATGATTAACTCTGGGTACTTTTCAAGTATCCACATAGGTGTCTTCACTTCAAAGAAACCAACTCTAACGTTCACTTTGAGAACCTCCCTCTGCCCAATTGAACTGCCACATTCCCTGTGCCGTGCTGCTTGGATTCCACTAACCTCACTGATTTCTGCACTGACTTAAATACCTATCTTTTGAATTGTACCTCCTGCTCAACTATTTACTCCTTTAATGTTAGGACTTGTTAGACTTTAAAAATCCAACACATTTAAAAATTCAAAGATTCAAAAAATCTTAAATATATATGCTCTAGTCATTTTATACCCTTAGAGTTGAAAGGGAATGATTTGCCTTTAGTTTCTATAACAGCATAGGAAACAATAAAGTAGTCTGAAATCATTGAGCTATGATTGAGCTAAGTTCTCTTTCATAGGTCAATACTATTTAGTCAGAATAAATTGAATAATAACTTGTTTGTATAGTGAAGTGAGTAGGATCCTTGCCTCACATGCAGGCAACCTAACCTAAGTTCAGTCCCCAATTTCCGTATCATCTCCTGAACCTTGTCAGGGGTGGTCTTTCAGTGAAGAACTAGAAGTAAGTCCTGAACACTTCCAGGTTTGACTGCCAAACAATAACTGTTTCCTACCTAAAAATATATGCTCTATTTAAGGAGGGAGGGGAGGCCAGAACTAAATATTGAAGCCAAAAATCAATGGCAGCAGGATCAAGAGACACAAACTATAACAAGCTAAATACAAAATGGTCCTGTTACACTAGTAGACCAGAGTGCTAAGGGTGGAGGTATGTGAGGCATGCTGGGAACTCTGGTATTGAGAGGTCAACTTTGGTGGTGGGAATGGCCCTAATTCATTGTTAGTATATGCCTGAAATACAGCTATGTAAGACTTGTAATTCACAATGATCTCAATAGAAAATCTTAAATATATATAACAACATAAGAAACACTAAGTATTCTGAAATATTCTCCAGAGGGAGCTGCCTGGGAGACGTGTATGTGTGTGTGCGTGCACATGCCTGTGAGAACTGTGTGTGTGTGTGCCTGGGAGAAGTGTGTGTGTGTCTGTGTGTATGCACGTGCATGCCTGTGTGTGTGTGTGTCTGTGTGCGTGCCTGGGACAGGGGAGAAATGCTTATCCAGCCTCTTTTGTTCAATAATGGCAAGCCAGCTGCTCCTGGCTAACCTACCAGGAGCTCCTCTGGGGATAATTATATTCAATTTAGGGTTGGTCCATACAGCTTGGTTTGTACAACACATAAAACAAAAGTCTATGCTTATTCAGAAAAAAAAGAATGTCCATATCCAGGTCTTCCTTCACTCAGGAGTTCTATGGTACATGGGGGATGAGCCACTCGACAAAAATTATGAGAATGAGTCAGTCTATGCTGTAGTTTATCTACTTTATTTTATAGACACTGATCTTGCCTTGTAGTCAAAGAATTGCTTTCCTGAAACTAGCAACCATTGCCTATTTAGATTTTGTCCAATATGGTGGCTGTTGAGTGTCCCATAAATTCTTAGAGACTCTCTCATTTCTGTAGGGGATGAGAATCAAAGAAGCTAAAACCAGGAACATTGCTGTTAAGCACATGCAATCCTCTTTGGTTAGTAAGATTCATGCAAGGTGCTTGGTTCATAGTAGACGATCAATAAATATGTCTGTTGTTTTTGTAACTCATTTTTTTCCCTCTGAAGAACTGAGATTTTAGGAAAGACACAAGGTTTAATGACAGGTTTGAAAGTGATGCCTGGGAGAAGTTTAACTCAATTTATCTGTTCTGAATGCTTTGTACCGATTATGCTCCCAGCCACCTCTTGCCACAGTCAGACCCTCTTAAAAATAGAGTAATGATAATAATACATTTTATCTTCTTCCCAGTGATGGTATCATTCACACCTCCATTGAAGCCCGGTGGGAGGTTTGGCTGTGAGGCATCAGACACAGGGGGAGTCAGGTGCGATTATTGTAATGAGGACTCCACGCTCCAGCGAAACTCAGGAAAGAAAATCTCCCATTCGTGAAGTGATTTCTATTAAGATACTCATTTTATATCAAGTATTCAGGCTCCTCTTTTTAAATGAGAGAGAGTGAAAGGAGACTCTTCCAGGGGCAGATTTTATGCGGCCAAGAACGAAAGGGCACAAATATTTTATGATCAGTTTTGAGATGAAAGGGGTGCGCCTGCCTTATTCACTGACTCTTCTCATTTCCAGAAGTCTAATTAGATTGTTGGTTTAATGGGGGCGAGATCATTTAGTGGCGACTGAAAGCAACTGTGTTAATGAGAAAGGGGGGCAGTGCTTTGGGTTTCCTGTAATTAATGGGGAGTTAAAAAAAAAACTTCATGGTTTCAGTGGAGTTGGCATACTGAGCCCCAGCTGTTGAGAAGGGGGTGAGGGAAGGAAAAATCTTTCCTGCTCATTGCTGCAGAAATGGCCTCAAGCAACTTGGAAAGAACTGTGTAATGATTGTCATTGAGAATGATCTCCAGTGGTCCAGGTAAGATATAGTCAATCTCAGAAAAGAGAGAGAAAGAGAAAAGAGAAGGGGAGGCAGAGAGAGTGATTGGAGGAAGGATTGTGAGACAGATATCAAAGAATCAAAGAGAGCGAGACAAATATCATTCACTCATCTGCTAGCTTTCTCCACCCTTACCTCTGGGAGTCAATGGAGGAATCACAACACATCTTGTAGGGAACTTGTCTTCTAACAATGAGACTGAAATCAACCAGCAACACTGGATTCAGATTGATTGTCCTAGAGTTCTGTAAATCTCTTCACGTAGTAGATGAAAAGATTGAGCCCAGAAAGGCTAGGCTGACTTACAAATATTATCTAACCTGAATTAAGAAGCCAGGACTGTATCTGATTACCTCATAAATGTACAGTGAAAACTGGACATGAAATTCAAAGACCAGGATTCTTATACAGCCTTCAGAGTTTATTCATCCCACTGAGTATGTAACTGAGTCTAATATTCTCCGATTCCTCATCAGTGAACAAGAAAATATAACCTGCCTTTAGACAGTATTGAAAAAGAGATAAAATTGCCAATGAAAGTACCAGTCACCTATTTATAATGGTATATTGTTGTTTTGTGATCCTCTCGTGTCAAAGAAGTCGTAAAGGATGCTATGATTTGACCAGCCACACTGCATCTTAACTTAGTCATAAAGTGACTCAAATCTAATCAAAACTATCTTTGCAACTCTTATCCTCACTCGTCCCTTAAAAATGCCCTCTTCTCTGGGCTCTGTCAAAGCCTCCCCCTACAAACACATACACATTGTAATGAATTGTCAACTTTTTTTAAGCACATGCCACACTGATCCACACGAGCATATGATAGCCTCTGTTTTAGCTTCAGGGCATGAGATAGTCAATTAATATTTTTAAATAAATTGATTAGCAATCAGTGATACTAAAACTTTCAATAACAGTTAATACATCACTGATTTTCAATTGAACTTGAAAATGGCCCAAGTTTTATGATCAAGGAAGATAAAAGAAATATGACTAAGAATCTATCTAGTGTAAAACAAATAGTATTGTATTAATAACTAAAGATTATACATGAGGGTCAGGAGGACTGACCCATGGTCAGAAGATTGCCACAGAGGGGTAGTGCAATTAGAACAGAGAAAAGACCACCATGATAATAACAGTTGGAACTGATCGTTTTGGACATGAGCTAGGTGCTAAAAAGAGATAATGCAATAGGCATGATACTCCTTCAGTAACAATATTGCAAATCACAGTGTCTAAAAGAAGAAAAAAGAAACAGAGAAAGAGAGAGAAGAAAAATGCCTGCCACCAAGGCAGACAGGAGAGAGGGTGGGAGGAAGTGCAAGAGAAAAACTGGGGACATTGGTGGTGGGAAATATGCAGTGGAGAAGGGATGGGTGTTGAACATTTTATGACTGAAACTCAATCATGAACAACTTTGTAACTGTACCTCACAGTGATTCAATCAAAGAATTTATGTTTGTTAAAGCAATGGATCAATTTAAATAAGCAAACAAAAACTGAAGGAACAGGTTCACAACATTTCTTGGGAGTATATTTGAAAATAATAACAATTAAGATGCTAAGAGTTTGGAGCTCAGAACATCTATACCTGAAGTTCTAGAGGCAGGCATAGTGGCCATTATGAAGAGCATGAAAGCAAAATAGCAGATGTAGGCCAAAAGTGATCTTTAGTTGTATTTTGGTTAGGCTACAGAAGGTTGTAACTTTTTTAAAAAACCAATCAGCATTTGGGCCGGAGAGCTCATACAGGGGTTAAAGTATTTAACTTCTAAGTAATATATGATTTGATCTCTGCATATGTTCCTGAGCAATGCTGTGAGTGACCCCTGAGCCCCTGAGAACTGCCAGATATAACCTAAAACCTTAACTCCTTACAACTCAGTTAACAGTAGTAGAAGATAGCAAGATAGACTATCTAGTATCTTTGGATTTGCACCTACTTGGCCACAATTGACTGATATATAATATGTGCCCCATTGGTTGTACAATATTCTCTTTAGTTTCCTCTGCCCTCCCAGCCCACTGCTGCCACTAGCACTCTTTTATTTCATAATCCTAACTGTATTCTGTACATTGGCTGTCTGGCTCTCTATAGGGAGCCATTAAAGCATTTAAACTGGATCAAAACAGTGTTCAGAAACACTTAATCTAGCAGAAGTAACATGTGTTATCTGTAGTAATATCTTTTGTTATTTAATTATGGAGTTTGGGGTTTGTAAGAGGCCACCGAGATTGTAAAATTTAGAGAAATTTGGCGCTCCAAAACTGTTGAATGCAGTCAATGGTAGAAAGTTAATAAGGAAACCCAGGCTTTCACACTTTTTATCTCATTCCCTGTCACCTGCCTGTACATTCTTAAGGGAATCTAGTTTGAAACTTGCTTTGAAACATGGCAGCCCTTGCTTGAATCCTTGAGTTCATGCCTTCCAAGACAGCTGTCTTTGGGAAAGGTATTTCACCTCTGAGGTTTGGGTTTTTGCAATCTGTACAATTAGAGATGGGAATGCCCCTTAGGTGGTTGTGATCACAATTATATAATAAAGCATAAAATACTGCAAACTGCAATGTAGCTTCTCAAAACACATTTTGCTTCCCCCATCCACCCCATAATTTATTTTGAAAACAAAAGATATAAAAAACTTACCTTGTGATTTATGGTATAATACAAAGGTTAGGTGTTACACAAATATTATTCATCAATTTTGGAAACAGTGGATGACCAAAAACCACCTCTACTTTCACTAGCAAAAATAAGACTTTTTCTCCACTCTATGGTCCCTGGGACTCCTACAATGTTATGTTAACATTCTTGGTTGATGAGTTCTGTTTCTGATGGGATCCAAGGCAAGAGCTCAATTGCTTCCCACCTCCCTGAGTTTCTCACTTATTGAAGATTTCCCTTTCCCTCAAGTTGTTTAGTGCTTCCACAGTATCACTTTCAGAACAGATAAGACTTAACGCTGCCAGGGGAAGCATGAATTTGTGTCATCTATACACATTTTCTAAAGACAGATGGTATTGGTGGAGAGAGTTGCAACCATTCAATGATCTGTGGATATACTATTTGGCTGGAATCCAGGACTTAACTAGAAAAGGTGATAGAGCTCAGAGTAGAAGAGAATATTCCCAATATTTAATATTTTTTTAATTTAGCAGAAGATCTGGATCATACAAAAGCAGTGTTTCCAGGTAGCGGGATATAAATTCCAACATTTGAAAAAACTCTCCTTTAGGACACGTGCTTGTGTTCTAATACCTGAAGATATTTTGAGATGATTTTCCTTATTTTGAAATCCAGCTTTGTTAAAGCCAACTTAACCACAATCCAGGTCTTTGTCTCATGCAAGTTGCCAGAATTAAGTGAATTGGACTTTACATATGGAAAGTTCATTTTGTTGTGTAATTAATGAGAAGCAGACTTTGGGAAGCCGATGATCTCGGCTTTATTTATATGAGAGCATATGTCTGTGTTTTGTTTATGACTCACTCTTACTCCACGCATTGTGACTTGGGTTTGTTTACACTAACTTTTCCTAGAATCCAAACCACATGGTATATGAGCCAATAATTTATGGTCTCTAAAAGGAAAAGATGATGAATGAGCTTTTCCTCCTAAATTGTCAAATCTTGAGTTAAAGAATGAGTATTTGCTGCCTTGAAACCTGTTTAAATATATATTTAAAAAAAAAGAAAGTAAAAGCAATAACTTTTTTACAGAAAAAAAGCTACTGGTTTAGTGCTCAAAACCTTTTTGTGCAAAAAGGCACAAGACCACTACCTCACAATATAGTTAGAGTTATAATATTATAAATTATAGTTATAATAAGAATATGCAGCAATGAATTAAAGCATTTATTTTCATTTTCACTCCTTTCTCTATCCTTATATCCCGTCCTCCCCTATGGGGAGGTTAGGTAATACATAATATGTACATTTGTACATTTTTCAGAAAACGCAAAGATTTTAACAGTCTGTAATCTGAAATGCTCATGATGGTTTTCTTAATATTTGCTGTTGTCATTGAAATCCCTCTTCTCCCATGGAGTAATTTTTTGGGGGGATTATTAGGTCATTGATAGCTTTTTTTATATGTTATATACTATTTTAAGCACCATAGTTACAAACATGTTTGTAGTTGCGTTTTAGTACACCCCCCTTCATTATTACAACCTTCCTGCCACCAAGGCCCCCATCTACCTCTTCCTATGGAGTAATTTAAATTAACAATGTATTTCACAGTGCATCAAGGCTTTGATTCACAATTTAGATACTTCACATAGTTTAGGGTATTCTGAAGAAAGCAGGAAGCTATTGAAATAAATGATAGTCTACTTCATTTACAGGGATTTGGAAGCTCTGCAATAAAGTATTTTGTATTTCAGATTTTACAGAATAGGTAGTAATCAGTGCTTAGACTACACAGTTTGATTTCATTTCAGGTTAAACCACCTGAGCTCTAGGTTGGTCAGCAGGAGAAGGAACATGAAACACAGTGACTACAATAGTGTCTGGTACCAAGTGGGATCCTTGGTCAGAAAGATAGTATAAAAACAATCCCTGCACCATATTCCCAACCCCAGGTGAACATGTCTGAAGAAGGGTAGCCACAAAGAATTAATAAGCAAGTCAGTCAGGAGAGAGTTATGGAGTCAGTGGCTTCTCACCTTGTGGTCTCTGTGCACCAAGCCATAATGACCTTTCTTTATTAAACCAGTATAAATTCAACCAGGTGGGGGAAGGTAGAATGAGATACAGGTGGACTTTTACATATCAAAGGACGGGGTGAAAAGGAAAGAGGAAATTGGGGAATGTCATGTTTTGGGTAGTAGGCGTCATCTATCGTATTCACCCATTCTGTTCAAAACAAAAAAATTGAAAAAGGATACAAAAGTGTTGTTCTGTTGTTTACCACCAGAGGCAGGAACCCCAAATCAGAATATATAAAAGTGGTTGTTATTTTCCATAGGCATAGTTAAAATTAGCTGTGAAAGCGTCAAATGTTAGATTGTGTATACATCATTCCATATCCTTGTCTTATACATATCACAAATTTTTCATAGATTCCTCTGTACATAAACATTAGAACTTTTCAACAGATACACTTACCATATTAATTGCTCTGTAAGACACACTGACCATAAGACACGCTTAGTTTTTAGATGAGGAAAACAAATAAAAATAAAAGTCACAGCAATGATCAAATAGTCTTACATGAAAGTTCTATATGTAACGGGGAAAGTGTGTTAACCTGATTGCTCATACTATGTTGTATGTCTGCGTAATAAAGAGGGCATAACATTTTCCCTCATCTTTTGGTAGGTGAGTATGTCTATGATACAAAAAAGTACAATAAATTGAAAACAAATTCTCAAACATTCTTATACTAAGCACTTGATACAAGTCTAGAACATCTGAGTTCCTTTTCCATAAGCTTTTCTAAACAAAATCATAAATACATATCTGCATATACAGAATTTGAAAATAAGTTTGCTAAAACATTTTTATAATGAGCACTATAATAAGTCTATAGTATATAAGTTCCTTTTTGATCAACTTCTGTGGAAAAAGATTAGAACATTTTGCTGACATAATTTGTGAATAAATTGCCAAATATACACAATCAAGTATCACAGCAATAGGTAAACATTCATTAGAATAGTTGAGAGCTATTAAATATCTAACAACATTATGCATTTATCAGAATGTGCAAACTATTATTAAACCACTAGAGTTGGATACAATTTTTTCTGTTTGCAGTGGGGCATAGAACAAAAGAGTAGCCATGATGATCTATACAGGTAGAACGCACAGTGTAACAAGCAGTATAGTAACTGATGCAAATAGGGTCAAGAGTTTAACATAGAAAAAGGTTGCAGGAGGTTCTGAAGCAGCTTCTCTTCTTTTGGGCTTCAACTGGGCTTGAATTCTCCATCTTCTCTATCTTCACCTTCTGTGGTTGGCTACTAAGGTCTCCTGGGACAGAAAGGCCTTTGGTTCCTGAGCAAGAATCTGGGTGGAGGTACCGCTCATTCCTGCTCATTCCCTTGCTGTTGGTCCCCTCCATGGAGTTATCTCTTTGGCTTTGACCCTATCAGTGACCTCGATAACCTGCTTAAAGTTGCCAGAGCCAGGGTCCTTGCACAAAGTACTTTTGGTAGAAAAAAGGCAGTTAACATCAGCTTCTGGGATGCTGCTCAGAGTCTTGAGCTCTCTCCTCTTCACTGCCTGTTTCTTTCTTGCCTGATGGGACCTCTGTTATTATGGATGGTGGGGCAGCTGAGCAACCGAAGCAAAGCAACATGAAGCCATTCAGAATGGGTTCCATGTGCTCTGATGTTCCAGTGAAAGGCACGATACACTTCGTCTAGCTCCTGGTCGCTGTCATGGTGATAATCAACGAGAGAGTCAAATAATTCACCATTATTGGTGTTTTCTCAGTTCTTCAGGTTGCTGTTTGGGCACCAGTTGTAAAATCAATCCCTGAACCATATTCCCAACCCCATGTGAACAGGTCTGAAGAAGGGTAGCTGTGAAGAATAAATAAGCCAAGCCAGTCAGAAGAGAGTCATGGAGTCAGTGGCTTGCTGCTTCATGGTTTTTCTGTGCATACTGACCATACTGATCTTTCTTTATTAAACCAGTTAAATTCAACCCAGTGGGGATGGATAGAGTGAGATACAGGTGAACTTTTACATATCAAAGGGGTAGGTGAAAAGGAAGGAGGAAATTGGGGGAGTGCCTTTGTTTTGGGTAATAGCTGGATATTGGATTTATTTTCTAAACTAGAAACAGAAATGACTATTTAAAGATATGCATAATATCAGAGAGATCAAGAAATATAGAGTGCACATTCAGAGAGAGAAATTCCGAGATGCAAGTCCTTGGATGATTTTCAGGAAAATTTCTCATTAAAGTTTTTAGGAACAGGTAGAATGTAGCATGATCTAAGTATCAATTAAAATCTTGGATTATAACTTGAATTTAAGTAGAAATAGGAAAGCACTGGAACATCTAGAACCAGTGGGGTTTTGTTTTAGTTTTTGTATTTTTTTTCAACTAAATCAGGAGAATTTCCTCTGAATTAAAACAAATTAAAAAGGAAGTCCTTCCCGATGCAGTATCATATGCAATAACCCTTTGACTGCAGTAATGAGGTTGGACTCACACTTGTAAACTCTGCATACTTGTTTCTGTGGCACATTCATCATCTATTAATCAGACAGACACAAAATATGTGGGAGTCTAAAGCAATGAGTATAAATTGCTCTTTTGTTTTGTTTTGTTTTGGGGGTCATACCCGGGAGCACTCAGGGGTTACTCCTGGCTCTTCATTCAGAAATTACTCCTGGAAGACTCAGGGGACCATGTGGGATGCCGGGATTCGAACCACCGTCCTTCTGCTCGTAAGGCATACACCCTACCTCCATGCTATCTCTCCGACCCCAAATTGCTCTTTTTTTTTAAGACTGCAAATACACTTAGATCTGTGAATTTAATTATTTTTCTCCCTTTTAGGAGCCACATCAGTAGTGCTCAGGGCTTACTCCTGACTCTATACTCAGTAATTACTCCTCACAGATCACAGGGAAGCTTTTGGGATGCTAAGTGATCAAAGCCTTATTGGCTCAGTACAAGGCAAGTGCCCTATGCAGTGTACTAAGGTTTCAACCCCAGAATAGGCATTCATTAGAAGGCATTTAAAATCATTTTGAAATCTCTACAAATTTGGGTACTCTTTGACTTTATGTATGTATGTATGTATGTATGTATGTATGTATGTATGTATTATGCATAATGTGTGTATGTTTGTGTGCTTGTATATATGTATTGGTAATGATGGGTAGGGGGGCAGAGTATTGAGTATTGAATTCATACCTCTTTGAGAATATAAAATTAGAATTCAAAACTTTTACAACAGACTAGAACACTGAACTAATACCATAAAGTCAAACATCTTCTATTTAAGCAGACTTACATTTAAGTACAAAAGATCAATGCCACATAGTAGTAACCACATTTAGTAGATATTTATATAAAAGTGAAGGAGTTTTTTTTTGAGATTTTAATATGAGCAAACAGTATTATGCAGCTATAAATTACATACACATACATTATGCAAATTTATAAATGTAGTCCTTATTAAAAGAAATAATGCCTTGATCATATAAATAAATCCAGTCTATCTACAAAAATCACCTCTTACTTGGAAAAAAGCACCCCAATCTGAACATCAAACAAAAATGCTACACCTAGAAGTATTTACACCTTAATCTTGACTCTATGCTCAGGTACCACTTCTGAAAAGGCTAGGTGGTTCTAGGTATTGAACTCAGGTTGGCTGCATGCAAGGCAAGTGCATCTCTCTGACCCTGGGCACTTAATTTTAAGATGATATTTAGCAGATAAAGAAATCTCCAGAGAAGGAGTGATCACAGAGGTATAGTCTGCAAGTGTTCTCCTGGGACAAAATTGAAGGATAGAGGATTTCTTACCTACACCAAAAGAGATGGAGCTGTATGGGTTCTTGTAATATATCTGTCCAGAGACAAAGGTCTTGGTCAATAAATTTAAAGAGACATATGAAATCACAAAGCAGAGGGCTGAAATGTTGACTCTAGAACTTCATTTTTTTAAAGTCTGCACCAACATGTTTTCTTTCTGATTGTAAATTAGCCTGCCTCTTTCAGTGAGCAAATTCAATTTTTGAAAGCAAGAAGAGATCAAAATATGGTCAGCTACTTCTTGATATAGTTCTTGGTGTTCAACATAACAACAATCTCTTTCTTTAGTACCAAAACTCTAAAAATGTGAAATTGGCACAAGATCATATTTGTTATATTTTTTCTTTATGCTCTCATTTTTTTCCATTTTGTCAACATTTTAACAAAGAAAGAACATCTCTCCCAATCAAGTATGAACATGCATCTACGATCATTGGAGTGTTGCATAAGGGATGATATTTATAGTTAAGGATAGAGCTCTGCCATGTTCAAGAGAAAAGAAAAAACGTATAAAGAGCCCTTTGAGAGGGTGCGACCACCCCCACCGTGGGACCACCTGGCATGCTGTGAGACTCAGCAGATGTAGCGTCAAACTTTTTGGCGTTCACTGCATTCTCCCAGCCTCTCATGTCGTCTATTCAGTCTGCTGTGTCTTGAGACACATGCAACATACAAAAGCCATAGTTTATTGAAACAGAAGAGCAAATTGGTTCTAGTTAGTTGTTCCCAGATACCAGTACCCCATTTACTCCTTGCCAGAAGCCTCCAGATCTCTCTGACCCTAAGAACTATCACCAAACCCCCACCTCTGGGGCCGGGAAGATGGCACTAGAGGTAAGGTGTCTGCCTTGCAAGTGCTAGCATAGGATAGACCGCGCTTAGCCAGGAGTAACCCCTGAGCATCAAATGGGCGTGACCCAAAAAAACAGACAAAAAAAACTACTATCACCCCAAAAAAACACCAAGATTCAATCCTGAACCATTCCTGGACTGAATAGGTCCATCATACCTTGCAAACAACTATAATTTAATCAACTTCATCGCTGGTTCTCAGATGTGTGAGATTTCTCCCTGCAGCCACCTTTGTCATACTGTAAAAATACTGTTGACCTCCCTGAGAAATGCAGCTGTCTCCTTCAGCTGAGGCCCTCCCTAGAACCAAGTTACCATGGCCTTTACCTGCCTAGAGTCATAGTGGGTTGTCCAAAATTCAGGTTTGTGGAATGACTCGGAGAGGTCCTGAAAATCTCAGAATTGGGGCCTAACTCAGCCTTATTCCATAAGCAGAACTCTCCTCTTCTGACTGCCAATTTATGGAAGCTGCTGTAGGATTTCTAAAGCTGAATGATGTTTGATCTCTATATACAGTAGAAGTGCCCAATCTAAAGCACTCTGACAGGAAATATTAATCAAGCCTCTATTATGAAAAGGTAACTATGCTTAGATTATGATAAATGTGAGGGATATGTCCTATTCATCTTAAGGAAACTTGAAAAAACTAAAAAGAAATTTCAAAGACTGTGCATTCATACACAGTTAATATTGTCCAGGACTTAAAACCCACTGAATGGACGGAGAGGTAGATAGCAGGTAGGCATTTGCCTTACATGTGACTGCCTCTTGTTCAACCCCAGACAATGCTACCGAACAGAGTCAGAAGTATACTCTGACCACAGCTGTGTATGACTCAAAACCAAAAGAAGACTCAATAAATTCATTCAAAACTGCTTTTTATCATGGTTCATATGAAAAGTTTGTTCTTAAGGAATTTAGAAATAGAAAGATTTGAAAACAGTTTGAACAATTTTACATTGTTACTATGATATTAGTAACAATTTTGTAGTCACCCATGTAAATATGTATCCACTATGTTTGCATTCACTTTTCTAAAGATCATTGTGAAAACTCAAGATAAATATAAAATAACTCTCTTAAAATAATTGTAGATTTCACTTTTTATCACTAATGAAGCAAAAATATTTTTGCTGTCATCAACATTTTCTAGTAATTTTAATATGCTGGTATGTATTGAGATTGCATATTACTTTTTTCGGTTTTTGGGCCACACCCGGTGACGCTCAGGGGTTACTCCTGGCTATTCGCTCAGAAGTCGCTCCTGGCAGGCACGGGGGACCATATGGGGAACCGGGGGATCGAACCGCGGTCCGTCCTAGGTTAGCGCAGGCACCTTACCTCCAGCGCCACCACCCGGCCCCCGCATATTACTTTTTTCAAAGTTTCTTTTGTTCAACACTTGTAACAACACAATTGGAAGGTCTGAGTCTGAATTCAGGTTCTTTCAACACTTCAGAAACGCTAGTTCAAAGGGTACTTCACATAAGCATAAAATAAAAGGTGAAAGTACATCATTGTGCTTAAATCATAAAGCACTTTTAATCTCATCCATCAATTAAGCAAATGTTTTTGTTGAAATCTCTCTAACCAAACTACCTTACAGCCTTGCAAATCAAATGCGTTGCTTTTGTAAGGAGTCCAGGTCCCTGAAACTGTTCATTTGGAAGTTAAGTCTGTTTACAACATTTTCAAATGTGCAGATTGAAGGGATTGCATGAGTACCAATCTATCATTTTCAGAAACAACAGTGGCAAACAATGGAAACATTTCTGATCATTTTTTTTAAATGTCTCCTTAGTGTGCTTTTTAAAAGCAGTGCTTTTGCCACACATTATACCCTATGCAAGAAATACGTTAAGTATTTTGTTTGGTTTTTTCTTTTTTAACAGCTGCTAGGTTACATTACTGACAACCCATTGACTGTACAGAGAAAGTGAGAGCATTTAGAACCCTGATCTTTTTGTGCAAGAAAATTTCCAAATTCAACTTCGAAAATGACAGCTTTTATATATCTTGCTACAAAATGACTAAGAAAACTCTTGGTGGGATGGAACATATTTCAGGAACATTCCCATCTCCTTACAAAGGATTGTGAAATTGCTTTTTTTAGGGGTCTTAATGTTCTCAAATTAGTTCTCAAGTCAGGATACCCTGTATTCACAGGGCAAACAGGAGAAGATCTTGGTAGAACTGGCGTGCTTTTATGCTTTCTCTTCCTTCTCCTCTTCCCCTCCAACTCTATTGTGACCTTCCTGTGACTCTACTGACATCAGTAGTCCCTTAAAACCATGTTTCTCCATTACTTCAGATAGTAAGCACTGGAATACTTATGTTCTGCCATAATATTAAATCAAATATAAGTGATAAATATCTCTTCAAAATATTGAGAAATTTTGCTTGCAATTCAGTAATGCTCATAAGTGTGATCAAACCTGTATAGTCAGAGTGATGAACAGAGTGAGTCCTAGGTAGTTCCTATATCTGTAATACCAGCTGAGCCCCACAAGAGGTTTTGTGAGACTCTCTGGGACATTGTTTGAGTACCTTGGCACATCAGAGCTCAGATGCCACCACTTCAGCTCAACATCAGCCCAATTGCCCACCTTTCTTTTCTTTGTGAACCCCAAGGAAAAATGTGCATGAGGAACAAAACCAAACCCTGTACCCCTCACATGCCTACTGTGGGCGAGGGTGATCTCAAACTAAACCTCCAAGAGAGAACTATTTCTTATTCCACCATTTCTGAGTTTCAAACATGCTATGTATATTTCTTTTAGACGCTACAAAAACCTGAGGGAAATCCCTTTGTTTCTTGATCTTTCTCCATAGTTCCCCAACTTTCATTCGAAATCCCAGCTTTTTGATGACCAGAAACGTAACTGCTGAGCCCTTCTAGCAGAGGCCTTGCCAGTGGGGGTAACTCACCATCTTTTCCCAGTGAGCTTGGATGGGAGGTCAAGATCATTACAGATTCATTTAAATTCTAATGATGGAGGAGAAAAGTTTGCTTGCCAAGGTTTCTTCATACTTACTTTAAAAAAATAAAAAAATAAAAAGCAACATCAGAAAAACAAGCGATAATTACTGAGTTAAGAACAAAGCAAACACACGTGCACACATGTGCATAAAAACACACATAAGCACACACAAACATGGGACAGGAGAGAACATGAAATGACTGAATTCCCTTGTGCTTATATTTATTGGCCATGTGCTGCAAGTCAATTCACTTACTGGTGTGTGGGTTAGCCCATACCAGGAACCATGACAGCAGGAAGAATAGACATGGCAATGGCCTTTGCCTTTGGAAGGTTTTCTAATATGCATCAGCATAGAAATGTGGATACAAAGCCACTCTGATTGCTGCTCTCTGCCTTGATGGAGGCACCAATGTCTCAGCCCTGTCTACCTTCCCAGGCAACTCCACCACGGGCAGTTTGATATTCGCCTGATATTTCCCCGCCTTCCAACAGTTACACCAAGTGGCAAGGAAAACAGTAATAAATCGAGATATTTTTTTTTCTCCCTCTTCAATCCACTCAAGTGGGCTTGTAAATCTATGCTGTCTTACAAAAGGGCAAATTACCATCTCCAAACCATTAGCACCAGTTTCTCAGGAACCTTCTTCAACTAGGCCTCTTTAGACCCTATTGTTGCTCACGGTGCCTATAGTGCACATATAAAGGCAGTGTGTAGAAAGCAGTGCTACATCCAGGTTTTAATTATTATAAAAGGCTTGGCAGAAAGCAACAGAATGCTGATGAACCAATCCTCTGATGAGAGCAGAGAGGTAGAAAATCTAGACCTGGACCCAAACCAGCACAACCATTTGCATGGCAATTTTAAATACAAAGAAAGGTCTAGAAGATGATTTGCATTGCAGTTATGAACAAATGAATTCACATGTTGCCTTGACCACTCATATTTATTCCTTAAAACTAACAAAGACCAGACAAGATAGAGGACAATTATAGGAAGGAGAGCAAATATGGAATCAATCTCCCTGAAAGAGCCCAGAAATTACTGTCTAATAATGAACCATTTGAAGAGAGAAAAATCTGTAAACACTTAGAGGGACAGTGAAGTCACAGGCAATAAGGAGAGAGATTTGTGAATATCAAACCTGCCAACTCCCAAGTTTTCTTCCCCACTCCCTCCACCCCCACCTATTTCAGAATGATGAAATGAAATAAATGGTGAAATGAATGTAGAAAGTCGCCTCCCATTTCCAGAGGCAATTGATAATGAATGTAACAAAAAGGAATCAGAGCAATTTTTAATCTAGGTGGATTTCTTGTGGATGCATTTTTTAAAATGAGATATATGTGAGTAAAAAATATTCTAAATATAGATAAAAATCATATACTATCTGATTGTCTTTTATATACAAAGGAAGGGAGGAGGTAAGTTGGATGAAACAAGATTGACAGTGAACTGGTAGTGCTGAAGCTGTGTGAAAGGTATACAGAGGTGCTTAGGATCTTTGAAGCACCTAGTCCAGCTGTCCAGTATAGTAATGAAGGAAAAGAATTCTAGACTAAGGTTCATCCCAGTTCAACTCAGAATCCCAGTGCTCAGACCATGAGCATTTCCACTCCCCTGGATTCTGCTACTGCTCACACACAAGGAAAGTAAACTTAAACTGAAGTTTTAGATAAAACACATAAGGACAAAATGAAATCAAACGTTCAGTTGATGTAAAAAGCTCCCCGAGATTATAGTATAAAATCAAAAGAGGGATGTTAAATCTTAAAACCTTATGCCATCAGTGAAGATCAGATCATGACATATGTTTCTGCAGTTGGTCACAGCACAAAAGCCAGAAAACTCATTCACCCTCTCATCTCACTAAGCCAGGAGTTCTCTCTGGAGATGAGGCTAGCCATTCACTGAACATGTTCCATATTCTTCCCAAATTATTTAGGTGAAATAGACCCCAAGAGCATGAAAAATCAGTCCTAAAGACAAAGACATTTTATTGCCATTTCCAATCGCAACTTTAACTGTGTGTTATTTAAATGTCAAATATATATCAAAGTAGGCAGAATCAGGTAATAAACCTCTGTATACCTATCACTCAACTTCAGTAATATCAGTTCGCTGTCAATCTTGTTTCATCCAGCTTATCTCCTCCCTTCCTTTAGCTATGAAAGCCAGTCAGATATCATATGATTTTATCTATAAATATTTAGAATATTTTACCCAAATATATCCCATTTTTAAAAAGCATTCACACACTTAGGAAAATTTACAATTGTAGATTAGGAAATTACTAGACCATATTCAGTTTTGCATATATTCATGAAATAGAATTTCTTTTGAAATTTTGTTCCTATTATTATTCAAATATGCTCATTTTCCCCTCTTAAATCTTATTTTTTTACTTTAAATTCCATCCTTCCATTACTTTTCTACCCTGGCATCTTACTTAGTTATAAATAAGATGTTTTTTTTTAATTTATTTATTATTTTGTGGGGAGGGCAGCTTCAGTGGTGCACAGGGCTTACCCCTTACTCTACAACTCAGAGATCACTCCTGGCAATGCTCAGAGAACTGTATAGGATGGTCAGCCGCGAGCAAGGCAAGTGCCCTACCCTTTGTATTATCTCTCCTGCCCAGTTACCTGCTTATTTATCCCGAATGTCCAAGTTTGAATGTTTTGTTCAACAATCTCTGTGTTCTCTTTATTTTTAAAATTTTGTGTTGGCCACGGCAATTTATAATATTGATAATATCAGGGATTTATGCACAAAATGTATTAACACCAGATCATCTACCATTGTTCCAACTTCCCTCCACCATTGTTCCATATTACCCATTCTAACCCTCTTCCCCTACCCCAAACCCCTTATAGTAATGTTTTCACCTAAAGACCGGTTCTCAACTTCTGTTGCCTTTGGGAATTTGATATTTCCTTATTATATGTCTTCATGTGTCATATATGAGATAGATCATTCCATATGTTGTACTTTTGACTCACTTCATTCATATTCTCCAGATAATCCACATAGCAGTGAGTCATATAATTTCATTTTTTGTAGCCAAGTAGTAGTCTATTGTGTATATATACCATATCTTTTTTATAAAAGCATCCATTCTTGTGCACTTGAGTATTGTGTATAGTACTTTAGTGACGATAGGAATAAGGAAAGATTTTTCAACAAATGGTGCTGGAATAACTGGTGTGATATGCAAAACAAAACAAAACAAAAACACTTCAAACCACTATCTAACATCATGCACAAAAACAAAATAAAAATAGATCAATTATCTTGGAATCATGAATCCTATTGAGAAAAATACAGGCAGTACCATTCATGTCATTGAATCTAGCAGCATCTTCAAAGATTCAATGCCCCTGTCCAAGCAAATAAAAGCAAAGATAAACAATTAGGATAAATAAATATAGATGAACAAACTAAGAAGCTTTTGCCCTGAAAAATGAAATGATGACAAGAATAAAAAGATACTCCAGTGACTGGGAGAAAATATTTCTTCTTTATTTGCTGATGAAAACATCCTGACTTGAGCTACCTTGTGTGGGTAGCTACACTACCACAGTAGGCAATAACATTTAAATTAAATTGAAAAGTCAGGGCAGAGTAATAGTTTACCTGCAAGGGAGTTTGCCATGTACATAGGCAACTTGAGTTTGATACCTGCTATCATATGGTCTTCCAAGGAGAGCCAGGAGTAACCCCTGAGCACCACCAGATGTGGCCTCAAAGCAAAAAAAAATTTAAAGTCAGCCAAAGTAGGCATATTTCAAAAACTCAGTAACCACATGTCACTGAAGGTTGAAAGGAGCACAGATAAACAACATTTCCAGCATCGAATAAAACTCTAATGAACAATGCTCTCTAGAGACCTAATGAAGTCCTGTGAGGTAGCTATCAAGAGAAGATACGTTCACCCACACTTGGACATTGAAAATGAAATAAAAATTCAAGAAAATCTTTTAAATGTACTTTAAATATTTTGTAAGTGTGATACTTGCAAGTTTTGTTATTTGCTTTTGATTGTATGTATTCTTTTTAGAATTTACCCATGTTGATACAGTATATAAGTATAGTTTATTAAACCAAACACTAGTTCATTGTTAGACACAGTTGATCCATTCTTTTCACTAAACATTTAGATCCCTGGATGTTTTGTAATATACACTGAATTTCAGTGAACAGTCTTTCCTGCCCGTGGCTTCCTGTTACACATGAACTGGAGGGGAACCTATACATGGAATCTATGGGGCATTACCGATATTCAACTCTGGTGCTCATGTTCAGTCTCTATCCACAATGACTATGCCAATTTATATACATACCATGAGCGTATGTATATACGCTTGTGGATCAACACTAAGTAGTTTTCACCACTTATTTATGTTTGTTTTTGAGCCACACCTGGTGATGCTTAGGGATTATTCCTGGCTCTGCATTCAGGAATCACTCATGGCAGTGCTTGAGGGAACCATATGGGATGCTGGTGACTGAACCAGGGTCAGCCACATATAAGGCAAGTGCCTTATCTGCTGTACTATTTTTCTAGCCCCTCACCACTAATTTTTAATTTTATAGGTTACATGTATACTGGAATATATTAACTAAAATATGAAAAGGATAGGATAACAATAAAGCAACAGTGATTCCTGTTATTGATCAATTCAGAAGCAATTTTATATGTCTCCATTTGAAGCACCATGCAGGTCTTGTGAGGGATCTAAAGTTAGGCAGAAATTTACCACTCATTTAAGAACTTTCAATTGAAATAAGATTTTCCTTTAATTATTGAAATTACAAATTGTACTCAGACTTTCACTCTGACTTCATTCTATTTTGATCTTCGTAACATATTTCCAAGATTGTTCAATACTTCTTTTTTGCGTAGTCTTATAATGATTCTTGGCCAAAAGTCACATTTTCCCCGTCCTGTGCTTTCTTCTCCCTGAAATTAAGTGTGTAAACAACTTCAATTAAAAGCCTTCTGGGGGGTGTGCAAAAATATATTTGTGATCTACACACACTCCATGAGAGATGGGAAGAGGCTAACATATAGAATTGGTTCTTTCCCTGAATAAGTGAGTTCCTTCTATATTTTCTTGAATTTTCCACCAACATCTCACTGAATATGTGTATTCCACTCTCCCAGTGGTAGCCAAACAAATATGGGGCCACAAACCATAATGCTGACACAAAACACATTTCCTTTCAGGCCAGAGATGTGGGGGCTGAAAGTAAAGAGTGTTAAGGTCAGCCTCTTCTGGATGGGCTACTTGGGATTGAACATGAAGGGTCCCTGCAACAGCAAGTGACAATATAGCAATAGATGGAAAGCAGTGAGCATGCTCATGGGACATGTGTGCCCTGTGCATATATGTGAGAGATGTATATGTAGGTGTCTACTTAGGAGCAATAGGAACAGAGAAACAGCAGTAGAAAGAGGCAAGGCCAGCCCACTCAGTCCATCTTGAAGTCATTTCCACTTTATGGGTGTCTGAACTTCAAAATGAAACCTTTCTGAAGGCTATTTAGTGGTGGCCATGCAAGACTTCCTGAGACTAGAAGTTTGGCTCATAAATAGAGGTTCATCTGGCCACCAGGACATGAAAGAACTCTTGGCAAACAACAGCCTGGTAGGGTAGCAGGCATGTAAATGATTCAAAAACACCTGGCTGATATGTTCCTGGTGGTTCTGAAAAGATGAACTACTTAAAAAGAAGATCTGTTCAATTGGGCATCAGAAGACAAGTTGACAAGTCCCGAACCTTGGGGGAGAGGGTAGGATTAGAGATTGGTGGCACCTTAACCAGATTTCTACCAGAAAAAAAATGGTTAAATGTTCATTGAAATTAGGCTAAATTGCATATTCTAGTTCATTTTATATTCCACATACTACTATATTCATTTAATATTTCATGAAAAAGTATAGCCTAATACTAAATTGAATCAGATCAAGTATCAAAGGGGGACTGGGGTGAGTGTAACCGTGAAAAATCATGAGATTTTATACTGTGAGTCTCATTGACTTTTATAACAGAGCTTCATACAACATGTGAGCCTCAGTTTTCAAACCTGAAAAAAGGGTGAGAAGAAAGATGTCTGCCACAGAGGGCAGGGGGCTGGCAAAAGGGAAACTGGGACATTTGTGGCAGGAAATGTGCCCTGGTGGAAAGTGTTGTACATCTTATTACTGAAATTCAATCATGAACAGCTTTGTATCTCAGTGTTTTAATTAAAGAATTTATTTCTAAAAAAAAAAGCATCAAAGGAAAAATTGGGGAATGTTTTAGTGCTGTTGCTGTGCCTAATTTGGGTTCCATTTCCTGACACAGTACCTTCACCCTCCCTCAACCCTTAGCTTCTTTTTTTTT